>JABCKH010000426.1:0-15930 GCA_018851285.1 Lyophyllum semitale | reverse complement strand
GGATACTGAGCACTTGTGTAGGAATTCAGACAGAAAACCGGCTCGGATATAGCAGAGCCCGCTTGTTACAAGTGCTCGAAGAGTCCGTAAGGGACATCCCGAGCATCTACACTACTCGGTACAAACAAGCATAAACTACCTGTACCAAGCCACGTATCGTGATTGACACGTGCTCGGCTATTCCAACAAAGGTGTTGATGTATCAACCTGCCAATATCTGGTAACAAGGAACACCGTCGGTCACAGGTGTAGGCTGTGGCGTTGGCGGCGTTGACCAGCAGGACCCCTGTGCTCGTCGGGCAAGTTAATGAGAACGACGGTGGCACCCTAGGAGTCGAGAGATGTGGAAGAGCACCATAGGTGGGAATGCCAGACACAGCCTGCGAGGCTGGGTAGAGTAGGGTACCTGAGGATGGTCAGTCGAGTGGAGGTGATAGAGAAAGTCGGGATTGGCTTGCGGAGAGAGTTGCAAAGGATCCGGGCTTTACATACATACACCGTTCTCCCTTCATATATCTTTAATTAATATTGATAACAGACAGTGACGTTCCTGTCAAACGTTTTGGTGGAACTGATTCCGAAGGAACACCACGTCGTTGTAACGTCGTCATGAGCGCCAGTACGGAACGCTGGCCATAATTGTATCCAATGTATGGAGTCTAAAATGGCCGACAAAGTCTTGCATCGCATCCGCAATGTTCTTGAGGAAATTCCGACATACACATACTTACTACATATCACAGCGCAAAAGGGTGCTAAATTTAACAACAGTCCAAACAAGAAATCAACTCATGCTGAGTCTCGCCCTCTACCAAGAAAAGGTAAGAAAGTCTGTTCAAAACTTTACAAACGATAACATACCCGCTGCTATTCAGTTCAAACTGGAAGCAACCAGGAAGTGTCCCGCTGTATTACCCAGCTTGGTAGCAAAAGAAACAGAGTCGGGGAACTCCACTGTGAAGTAACGCGTATCCATGCTGCCTCCCTTAATAACACTGTACGTTCCATGGGTCGAAAAAGACGTTGTCATGCCAGCGCGCAATGTTTGCACGCTGCCGTCTGGGTGTATAACCGTCACATCGATTACGTCGTTATTATGGATCTGGAAACTGGTGACTGTGGGGGATTAGTTACTTAGTTACATAACCAGGTTGTAAGAACGACCCAACAAGAGAGGGAGTCGTAAAGTACTACTTACTCATTGGAGCCATGTTTCAAGCGCAGCTGTGGGGCGAGAATCCAAAAGGTCAGACAGCACTGACGTGATGAAAGGATTGGATAATAGGCATACATGCTCAAAGGAAGCTTGGTACTAAGTAGTATGAGATTGGGTTATGAGGTTGAGTTGCACGACCAAGTGACACAACAGCAGGCCTTATATGTAGATTCCAGTCGACGGTCCGAACGACCAGGGTCTTGCAGTACCTGTAAAGTACGAATCATGTGGTAAAACTAGGTCAGCTGGTGGCATGCACTGGCAGGAAGCATTGAAGGGCGACTGATGTGACTGAAAATTAAAAGTCTTGCCCAAGAATGCTTGAAAGGCGCGCACCTGCCCCTTGTTCTTCGGTCCCACCATTCGTTTCAATCAAGGGTAGACGATTATCGATTGTCTTTTGAGCCGTTTTCATAACGACAGACTCCTCGAATTTTTGCCGATAGTTGTTCGGTTGATGAGAGGCCGCGTGAGTTCCTGGTGCCACCCAAGGATGCTTCCTTCATACTTCTGGTTAATGTTATTGCTTCCTGCTATAGCTCGCCGCGCCGTCTATGTCCTCCTGGCCCTGGGATCCCAGGAATACGGCTGTAGGGGGTCCCTTGAAGGGGATTCTCCATAACCTTACCAGGGATTCCCCATAACCCCACCATGATGCTCTGGCTGACACACATGGCTGGCGGCCTCCCTACTCCAGAACCGCAGTCGCCTCTTCAAATTAAAAATAGTTACAATGAGCTGGTCACCGATATAGCGCCTTTTTTTGCCTGGGTTTCTAGAATGGAGAGGCTTCGGCGTGTGACACCTGTGTACCTCGTTATATATGATGCTCAGCGTCGACGGACCAAAATCGGTGTTGTGGTAGTCACTTGTACGATAGGGGAGCTCAGAGTCAGCTGTAGGTGGGCTACGAAAACGCTGTGTAGTAGTCACGTTGTTTTACCAGATTCACATTGGTCCAACCAGGCTTCCGTATATTAATTAGCGTGGTGGTAACAGAATGTATTGCGAAACTCACGCAATAATAGTGTCCTGAGTCGCACGTCCGAGTCTGAGGACATGCATACACACGAGCATCGCTGACCATATCCATCCGCTCGATGGGACGAGAGGGGTAATCGACAACATCGCCGGCTGTGGGTCGAGATACAGCGGCCTTGGCCCAACATTTATCCATCAATTCGCACATCGCATCATGTAGAGCTGCATGAGCCGGTCTCAATGACTGCGGCGACGCCTTTAAAGGGAGTACGGTGTTTTGAGAAACGCGCTGCACGGGGGAAATTAGCAGGAATTTAACCGAATGATCAGACCAAGGGATAGATCACTAAAGGATGATGAGTGCCCGAAATGTGCAGTGAACAAAGTGACTCACCGGTCTGCGTGCCGTGGGGCCCAGGAATCTAGAGGGCTTCCAAGAATGGGTTATCCCGAGGTAGCTCTAGGTTGGGCATGTAATAGAGCCAACGAACCCTTCAAACGCTGCGTTTGGTATCGTCTATAAGTGGTGCGAGAAGAGCGTAACATCCGACAGTACATAACTGTCCAAAAACATCAAGCAAGTCTTGATTCAGCGCGTAGGGCAGAAATCACAGCAAACGACCCCGTTAGATATCGCACTGCAGGACTCACACACGGGGTCCATCGTTCCTAACTTTCGCAATCGGCACTAGATTATACATTGGCAGCGGCGTCAGGACCATGCTTTGCAGGTCTGGACACCGACACAGTCTGTACCTTGCTTGATCAGGCCTGTTTTGGAGACGGGCTACGAAGGATGCTCGAGGCTGTAGGCTAGGCATGTCAATCGAGCCTGAAAAATATCGCATTGTCCGAAGGTGACCAGGAGATCAGACCGACGATTCGGACGCTGAATGTAACGCGGCTCGAACTCGAAGAAATTCTCCCATTGACTCAGAAGGTCAAGTTGAACAGAGCAAAAGCAACAGAATCAATTCCTTCGCATGGATGGTGGTCAAGATGAAGCAAACCCTAACCCATCACTCATTCGTAGAAAATCGGGATAACATTCCCACGGGGTCAAGGCCGACCCACCCAACTTGTGTCGACCTCGTCCTCTCAAAACAAAACCTTTCTATGGCGTCCAGAATCGCATTCAGCTCTCTACGGGCGGCGGGTCCGTCTTCCCCCTCTCCTCCCATTTTCCAATGCTTATCTACAGTGTCAGCCCGGCCCCGAGCTGTCGCAGCCCTCCCCCACCACGCCATGTGCGTTGTCACTTTTTCCTCACACTCCGAACACCACAGAACTGACCACCCATTCTCCATCCAGCCGCGCCATGGCGACGACCCCGCAGCCCGAACAGCGCGCGTCCGAGCTCATCGACAAGCTCCCCTCCCGCTCGGGCATCGTGACAAAGACAGGCTCCGCCATCCTCGGCACCTCCCTCGTCGCCGCCGCCATCTCGCAGGAGCTGTACGTCGTGAACGAAGAATCCATCGTCCTCATCGCCTCTATCATGTTCTTCACCTATCTTGGCAAGGTAAGCCCCTCCTCCATATGTGAATGTTGAATGTGTTGACACCGGGTGCGGCAGATTCTCCGCGAGCCGTACAGCGACTGGGCCGAAGCGAACATTGCGCGCATCAAGAAGGTGTTAGATGGCGCACGTGCTGAGCACACGCAGGCCGTGCGGCAGCGCATCGACAGCGTCGGCCAGATGAAAGACGTCGTCGCACTCACCCAGGGGCTCTTCTCCGTCTCCAAGGTCCGCCTCCCCCATTTCTTTTTCTTTCTTCCTATATGCACACTAATGCCTAATGCCCTAACTCAGGACACCGCGAAGCTCGAAGCGGAGACGTTTGTGCAGCAGCAAAAGGTCGCGGTCGCAGCAGAGGTGAAGAGCGTGCTTGACAGCTGGGTGCGCTACGAGCAGCAGCAGAAGGAGACTGAGCAGGCCGAGCTCACAAGAACCGTCATCGAGAAGGTCCTCGCGGACCTCAAGGACGAGAAGATGCAGAAGGACATCATCCTCGCTGCCGTTGTCGAGATCGAACGTGAGTCCTTCCTTTGTTGTGCAAAGTACGGTGCTAATCTGTCACATAGAACTTGTCAAGAGCAAGGGTATCTAGATGTCGATACTTTCCATGCATGAATAGAACTGTTTCCACGGGCTACGCATCAGGAATTCATAAAGCTTAACCTACTTGAGCGAAACAAGAATAATTAGATATTATTTTACATTATACAGCAAGGCACGTCGAGAGCGTGAAGAAGAGATAACTAGCTATCACCCCCTTCCGTCATCATCGTACGGCGACTGCCCGCCTTCCAGCTCAACACCCCGGTCCTCCAACTACAAGCACCTCAAGTAATCAGCCAAACACGAGCAGAGACAAAGCCACAACGCACCTCTGCACCAGACCCGCGCATCGCCACCCCGTTCGTCCCAACATGCCCATTCGTCACAGCCACAGTCTGCGCCGACGCCGACGCCATAGTCGCGGTATTGCTCCGGTTACGGCTACGGGCGTGGGTATGGGCGTGTGGGTGGGTGTTTTGCGGATAGCCTCCGTCATGATCATGGTGGTTGTTCGGGCCGTTCGGATCGACCGGCGAGAACATGGGCGTGGGGTGCTGCGAGTCGTGCCCGTGCTCATGCCCGTGCAGAGGCGCGACGAGCTGGATGAGCTCGGGCGCGGCGGTGTAGATCGCGTCAAGGAGGAGACTATGGGACGGTGTGTGGGTGTCAGTGAGCTGGGAGGAGGGGGAGAGGTGGTGATAACAAAACGCAACTCGTTCTCGGCCTTGAGACGCTCGATCTTCTCGTCTGCGAGCGCGAGGTCGCGCTGGTGCTGGTCGTGGATCTGGGCAGGGGTTATATATGGGAGGAGGAGAAGAGTAACGGGAACGTACAGCAATGACACGGTCGTACCGTTCCCTTAGCGCCTGGAACCTACGTGACGCCCCTTATAATTAGACACCTACTGATAGAGTCTAAGGTGTGAGATGAGTACACACTTCTCCTTGTACCGCGCACTGCGGTGCCCCGAAATCTGCGAGGGGGGTCACGGCACAGGTGTCAGTACCGGTATTGGAGGTGGCGAGGCGCCGGCAGCACCTTCACTTTGAAGCTCCCGCGCTCCCCGTCCTTCTCGTACTCGCGCTCGCGGTGCCCGTGCCGCCCAGAACTTCGATGCGAGTGCGACGAGTGCGAGTGGGGGTGTGTGCCGTCCATTGTAGTCCCCAAGACTGGTGTGTGCAGCAAGTTGGCAGCAAGTATGGCGCGTGTTGGCGCGTGTTAGAGGGGTTAGGGTTTGCTTCAAGTTGACGCCGACCACACATTGACTTGAAGAACTAGTCCGTTGCTTTTGCCTTTGAAATTCGTGTCTTATAACTGACTTGCTGTTGGATGTATACAGGAATTCTACAGGAAATGGCCTGACACGCATTGATCCTCGTTTGAGAGTTCAAAGCTATGTATCTCCGGCGGAGGCTGTTTTGGCTCTCCGAGCACACCGTCTCCTACGCCATCCACGAATTCGTAGACCATTGTTTTTGGCCGCTGGGTCCCGAGGCCTGCTTGGACGTTGAAGACATAACGGGTTAATTACAAACGAAGAATTATTCGTTGCTTTTGCCTTCGTTGGATATTGGTTGGACAGCGGCTGAATATGCACAGGAATTCCAAGTATGGGGGAGATACATACCTTACTACGGGTCTTCAAGCTTCAAGCTTAAGCTTCCAGACGTCGACGCAGATCTACTCGGCGTTGTTCACGTTCACATCTCGAAGCTGTCTCGATGAAACACCATCTCCAATGGCTGAACTATTCAACAGGCCATCGTTGTAGGCTCCATTGACATGCCCGTTCCAGAGCGTACTGGGAAGAGCAGATATGGACTATGCCTATGCCAAGCAGGCCCGGGCGCAGAGACCGAAGCATGAACTCCCCCTGACTCCTGAGACTTCTACTATAAAGACCAGACAAGCCTTCGGACCGATCAACGCTCAACCACCACATTCTTGCGGTACTCCGTCATCTCCTCACCTACATTCCGCTCAGTGATAGGTGGGTCTATCTCAATCTTCAATTGCTTATATGTACATAGAATTCCTTACTAATTATCGCCGTCCTTTAGTCTGACACATCAAATGTGCACATTCAACGTCTGCGGCTACGAGACATGTACCGAAAATCCAAAGCACTATTTCTGGAAACTGGTGCCCTGCGAGAACGCACCTTGTCCCAAGCAGGGTACGCTCATGCCGTACTACCCAGTCAATGAAGGACGTAAAGAATGGATAGGGGGGATATGCCATACTTGTTGCTCGCCGCCAGTATGTATCTTTGAATATGCCGTTGATGTCTCCTCATACTGTCGTTTTTATGAACTCTGCAGAACCCCTAGAGACGAGGCTCCATTTAACCTGTATCCAAACCGCTTTGTGCAGTATAGGAGGCGCTACAGAGACTGGCCTTGTTTGTTCAAGCCTCAAGAACCCCTTGTACTACCACCAATATTTGATTGCTCACTTGTCTCGCTAACTTTCAGCGCCTCGCATGGCCTTCCAGAGGAACTACTCAACGAAGTGTTCCAACTTTGCCTTCTAGTCGATTATGAAATGTTCGTTTTTCAATCTCCTCACATGAAGGCCTATCCCGAAATCTTTCGTTGCCATCGCATTGATGCAGTCTCCTTGCTCCTCGTTTGCAGAACTTGGCTGCGTGTTGCGACTCCTCCTGTGTATGAGACTGTCTTCATCAATTCCCGAGCACAGAGTCATGCACTCGCTCGGGTACTGTCCTGATACAACTCTTGTGTTAGGAAGCTGCGCATTGAAGGGGGCTATGGCCGTTCTCTTCGGACCATCCTCGCGTCCGTCCCGCAGCTCACACACTTATTCATTTCACTCGACATTTATTCCAAAGAGGGTGCAACGGGGCTCTCTGCTGGTCTCGAGCTCGTCAACCCTAGGCATGTAATCCTCCGCGATGGGTGGAAACTCATGGACAATAAGGGTGTGCGCTCCGTATTCAACACCTTAGTCAAATGTATCGCTGCTACTTGTACAAATATGGCAAGTTGCGTTGCGTTTCAATGTCATGGCTTTCAATAACATCTCGTCCTGCCCCTTCAGATATCATTCAATCATCCATTCGATGAATACACTCACATAAACCTACAAGATGATCCAGGTCGTAAATCTACAGCCCTTAAACGACGCACGAAGCAGTTGGTACTCGCTCTGGCTCGCGCACCGCATTTGCAAGTTCTCTATGTCCCACGAGCCTTTTTCCTCCACAGTAACGACGTTGTCATGCAAACCTTTCGCAACCCATCACTGCAGAGAATTTACAGCTGGCTCCCTTGGCGAGATGATTCGACTTGGGGTTCGCTTTTCGCGGATAGTCTGCGAAAAAATCCGAGGCTTCGTGACATCGTGTATCTCCCTCTTCCAGGACCGTGGAAGCAGCCGACCTACGTAGCCGTTGGCGACAAGGATCTGTACCTCTTAAGAATTTCTCATGGCAAACTGACAATCCAAGCAACGCAACACCTACAGTTCCGCAATCAGATCAACCTTCAAATTTATACGGGACTGGAATTATCATCGTTGGGTGGATGGATGGTATAGATTGTCATACAAACAGATCGATTATCATCTGTTATAAGGTCAGCTACCGGAGACTAGGTATAGATGACATTCTCACTACATATGGATGACGTTTCCATTGAGAAGCGGGTAAGCAGCTACGACGGTAAAAATCAAGTGGAAAATTTGTTGGCAGCCATAGCAGTGGTGTTCGAAGTTTGTAGTTTGTAGCAGCGAGTATCAGCAAAAGTGACGAGCTTTTGAGGCACTGGCATGCAAAGTATTTAATCGATCAGCTGCCAGTGACGATGCTTGGTCCAGACCAGGCAACGAAATCGATTTTAAGCATGCTTCTGCTGTCGCTTCGAACATCAGATATCATACCTATCATCTCTGTGATCGGTGCCAACAATTTCGTCGCGGCTTGGGTTGTGCGCAAGTTCCTCAGCCCGTCTGTGCGATCTACAGGTGGGAGCAAATGAAGGAGAGAGAGTTCAAGAGACTCATTCAAGTCGTATGGCGGCAATTTGAGATTGTCGTTGTGGAGAATATCACCAAGGTAATGCTGTTGATTCTCCATTTTTACTTTAATTAAACTCACATACATCCATTCGACGAAGCCTTCAAAGGCGTGGATGCACACATCGCGTCCAAGTCCCCATCTACATGAACCGGCATCGGTTGATTGATAAACACCATCCCTTCGGAATTACAGCACTTTGCAAATATGTTGGCACTCCCCGAAAAGTTTGAAATGTAACAACTTTGTAACCCTAGTTTATGGTTTACGTGTTTGGGCTGGTCTGAACGCGTCTCTCTTATAAGTATTCCTCGCCAAGTGCAAGAGTCGAGGTCGTCCTCGCAGCCCATTAGTGTGCCTGACAACATCGCCAGTCGTTCGCCAGAGATCAAGGATTCGGTAGGATGTGCGGCGAGAGATTCTCAGGCAGTCAAGAACTTCCTTCAGAGACAGTAGCTCTCGCTCGTGCAGTCGGACAGCTGCCAGTTTCACATCGCGAGAGATCTTATGATACGACATAGGGTACAAGGTGGATAAGAATAAGCAATGCGGTGGAGCAGACGAGCAATTCACGCATAATTGTCCTAATTTAGGGTTAGGTTTTCAAATTTCAACTCATCTCATCTCTTTCGGGAAGTGCCAACAATTATGAAAACCGCTGTAATTGGAACAGACAGTTAGCATCCTGAAGAGCGCGGCCAAGCATGCGTAGGGGCTGTAATAGTAATGATGACCTTACGCACAGCAGTGACGCGCTCCCGTAGTGCCTAGACCTACAGGCCCCGAATCTTCTGCCATTTAGCGCCGAGCAGAAAGGGAAGAGGCACTTCTCCTCAAGACTGGTGTTGTGAACAGACAGAATTTGGCGCGTGCTAGAGGGGTTAGGGTCTGTTAGAGTTTGATCATGACCACACAAACTAAAGAAGATTCCGTTCGTTGCTTTTGCCCTGCTTTTGCCCAACTTTTGCCTTCGGGATTCGTGTTATAACTGATCTGCCATTGGATGCGCACGGGAATTCTATGGGAAAATTGTTTGCGGGCCTGACACACGTTAATCCTCGTTCGAGAGTTTCGAAGCAGTTTTGGCACTTTTCCAAGTTCCTGCACACCGTCTCCCATATCTGGCCATCCACCATTGTTATTGCTATTGGGGGCCAAGGCCGTGTGTCTTGTGTAGATTTCAAGATGCCGCAAGCTGTTACAGCTTGATTGGGCGTCTATGTAACGGAGCCTGATGATCTTACCGAGTCCTTCGGCCTTCCCTCAACAACATATGGATGTAGACGAGTCCTGGTTGTCCTATGTACGCATTCTCAGATGAAACTTTCTGCGCGGTACTCACATGCGACCAGTGATGACAGTCTATCCGTTCGCTCAAGCGTTGCCTAAAGCCGTGACGTTAATGAAAGCTGTTAGACGCCGTCAAAGGAAGATTCCACGTTCAATGAAACGACTAACCCATGAGGCAACGCTTATAAGTAGATGGCATGTCCCATGCCACAAGAGGCCCTGATGGACTTCAACATTCAGATAAGGCTTGATCATTTTCAAACCGAATCTTCGCCAGTCGATGCACCCTCTAACTGGTTGCGGGCCAATATCGACAACATCTTGGCTACGTTGGAGGTCGCCTCGAAGCTGTCGACAGACGAGCTTCTCGCTTTGAAGAAGCTGACTTATCCTGTGAGTCGGGTTACGATACATCCAACGTTCCGGCGGGCTCAGATATGTTCTTGTGTATCCAGCGCCTCTTTGCGTATACCCTTGGTCATCTTAAGCTGTGTGCCAATGCCAATGCGTGAGTGTCTACAGTCTGGTGACTTCTTGCTCTAACTTGAGGCCATTAGACTCTCAGACTTCGCGACTAGCCTTTCCCAATGGGTTCCCTTGGATGAAATTACGCTATTACAATGTCATCAATCCATTAGAGAACATCTACAGGGCTTCCGGGATCGCTTCAAAAAGGTGCGCCCGACGAGTCGTTCATCGATCGATAGACGCCGACTAGATTTAATGAGTAGGAGTTTCCAACTGAGACGCCAGATGAAGAAGCTCGTATCAGCAAGCTACTGCAACTTGATATGTTGTGTATTGCCACTCAGGTGTTGGCTATGGTCGGCGACGACCAACGCAAGAGGTTGCTTTTAGATCAAGAGGAACCGCATGCCCAGACTCTACTCGATGTTCTTCAAGAGGTTCGTAATCTCAACTTGACCAACTATCTTTACGCATGTATTACAGATTCTCGATGCCCCGGAACTTGACATTGTTCGACCTCCAATCCTCAGAGTCATGTTAGAATTATCCAAGAGGTCTGGGCTTTACCCAGCTTCACTTATCCTTCAGGATGTATATCAGTGCGGGGAGGGGTCAGTGAACTCTGGAAGCTATGGAGACATTTGGGAAGGTACTTTTCGCGGAGAAGCTGTCGCCATCAAGGTCATGAAACTCGAAGGACATTCAATTCCTACTAGACCTTCAGTTCCTGTCAGCATCAAGGTGTGTACCAAACTTTCCGCTCTACCTACGTAGCTACACAGTACATTTCGACAGGTGTTCTGCAAAGAAGCCATCGTGTGGAGGCAGCTGCATCATCCAAATGTACTGCCGTTCTACGGTGTCTGCGAGTGGCCTGGCGTGGCCTTGAGAATGTGCCTTGTGTCCCCGTTGATGCAGAATGGGAGCCTCGTTCACTATTTGAAGAAGGCCCGCGATGCAGATCGACGGTCTTTGGTGCGTCTTCTCCGCAGATCTCGTTAGCACATCGAACCTGACATGATCATAGATCCTAGATGTTGCCCGAGGATTAAATTATCTTCATTCCTTCGATCCGCCTGTCATTCATGGCGACTTAAGAGGCGTAAGTAATATTTCTGAATTTCTGGACTTTATTTAAACACAACAACACGTAGGCGAACATTCTTGTCACCATCGACAAGCATGCTTGTATTGCCGACTTTGGCCTATGTAGCTTGGCTCGAGACTCACTGCTACATTTTACACCGACTACTGGTCCTCAGCACGCTTCTAACCCGCTATGGCTCGCTCCTGAATGTTTTCAAGCTGAGGATGGCGGAGAGGAAGTCCTATGCCAGACCTGGGCCACTGACATCTATGCCTTCGGATGCGTGTGTTATGAGGTCAGTGTCTAGTCTTTTGCTGATCAGGCAAACACTGAGGAAACGTGCAGATTTTTGCTGGTCATCCCCGTTTTTCGAAAGGTCGTGCTCAGTTCGCATTCATTACTGCGGTTCTCGAAGATCGTCGACCTCCTAGGCCGCCTCATGAAGCTTTGGATGATTCCATGTGGGAATTAATGGATAAATGCTGGACCAAAGCACCTGAATCACGACCCAAAGCCAAGGAGGTTGTTGAGTACCTCGTATCACATCCAATGGGATCTGGTCAAAGCATCGTGAGTTTGAGATTGGATTTCATATTTCTGATACCATTCGATTGCGGCTACAGGTCCCGATTGATGTCGAAATTCAACAACTGGCTGATAAGC
The DNA here is from genome assembly GCA_018851285.1 of Lyophyllum semitale. Classification (NCBI taxonomy): domain Eukaryota; kingdom Fungi; phylum Basidiomycota; class Agaricomycetes; order Agaricales; family Lyophyllaceae; genus Lyophyllum; species Lyophyllum semitale. Next base: position 4,127 of record JABCKH010000426.1, on the reverse strand, counting down.
TGGGCTGCTTTGAAACAACTTTGTCACCAGCCAAAGCACCATCCGATTGGTTGAATGCCAACATCGACAACATACGATTTACATGGAAAGGCATCCCAAACCTCTCAGACGACGATGTCGTATTATTGAAGAGGATGATACACCCTGTGGGTTGTCTTTGTATAAACACCAATTCGGAGAGCTAATAGGCGTTCTTCGATCTACAGCGTCTCTTTGCGCATACACTTGCTCATGTCAAGCTATATGCCAATGCCACTATGTGCGTCTCAGAGATCTGAATTGAACCCCGATCATGAAACCTTTGGTCACTAGACTTTTGGATTTCACAACCAGCCTTTCGCAATGGATTCAATTCGACGAAATGACGATGTTAAGATATCATCGCTCTATCAAAGAAACGTTGTGTGCCTTCTCGATGAAGTCTAGAAATGTAAATCTGACGACAATCACCGATGTTCAATAGCTGCTGATCCAATGTCCAAGTAGAACCGTCCTAACCAAAGCCTCAATCGCGACATGCTGCGACTTGATGTCTTGAGCATAGCCACTAGAGTATTGATTATCGCAAACGACGATCAACGCAAGCGAACACTTTTGGATCAGCAAGGACCACGAGCACAGATTCTGCTCGATCTTCTTCAAGGGGTCGGTATTCGGGGTGCCTTCTTTCATCGTGTTACTTACGAGTGGATCTTCTAGATCCTCGACGTCTCGGGCCTTGAGGTTGTTCGACCTTCAATCCTGGGGGTCATGTTAGATCTATCGAAGACAGCAGGTCTTTACCCCGCTTCTATTATTCTACAGGGCGTGGATCCACAAGGCAAGGAACCAGTGTCCGTTGGGAGCTATGGAGACACATGGAAAGGCAGTTTTGGTGGAGATGCTGTCGCGATCAAGATAATGCGAGTCCCTGCCACATTCATCAACAGAGGTATCAAGGTATGTAAGACATTCCTCGTTATCATCCTGCCGGTTTATTCTCGACAGATGTTTTGTAAAGAAGCAATTGTGTGGAAGCAGCTGCATCATACAAATGTACTGCCATTCTATGGTATCTACCAATGGCCAGGCGCATCCTTTCGAGTATGCCTCGTGTCCCCGTGGATGCATAATGGCAACGTCGTGCAGTATCTGAAGAGGAATCCCGAGGCAGACAGACGGTCATTAGTGAGCATGATCATGAATTGAAAGTTTAGGACATTGACGTTGATATGGCCATATGTAGGTCATAGATGTTGCCCAAGGACTCGACTATCTCCACCATTTTGATCCACCTGTTATTCATGGCGACTTAAGAGGTGTCAGTCATCACTCCTCATTTGACACGATGGAAATATTAACAAGCCGCAGACAAATGTCTTGGTCACTATCGATGAACATGCTTGCATCGCCGACTTTGGCTTACGCGAGTTAGCACGCGATTCGTCACTTCAATTCACCCCAACGTCCGGTGTTCACCAACCTACAAATTTGCTGTGGCTCGCTCCCGAATTTTTCCAATACGAGGAAAGCGGAAGAGAAAGTCCACGCCAGAGCCCAGCCACGGACATCTACTCCTTTGGATGTTTCTGCTACGAGGTGTTTATGGTCATGTTTCAGTGGTATTTAATGGAGCTTATGAAATGGTAGATTTTTGCAGGACGCCCACGATTTTCGGAACTCCGTGCGGCTTTTGAGATCGTCGTCGCCGTGGCTGGAGACCGCAGACCTACCAGGCCCGCCCACGCAGCTCTAGACGATGCGATGTGGCAATTGATGGATAAATGTTGGAACAAGGTCGCTGCATTTCGACCCACAGCCGACGAGGTTGTTGATTACCTGTCGGCCAAGCCTCATAAACTCGGTGAGCTTGTGCCCTTTGTTCCATCGACCGGGTTGGGGGGAGCTATGAAGGATATCATCATTGCGTGAGTTCACGCTGTACCTTCTGCTGCAACAACGCTAATTAATATATATCGAAGCCTGGTTGGACCGACTGGATCCGGTAAAAGCAACGTGAGTGCTATATCACTTTGATCCACCTGCCAAGTTCAAGCTTATTTGGTCGTGAGGCAGTTCATCAACGTGGCTACAAGACAAGCTTCCGTCATCGTCAGCGATGATTTGATTACATGCACACAGGATATACAAGTCGTCAGTCATCCTCATCCCGACGGCAGTGGACGCAATGTTATCTTCGTCGACACCCCCGGCTTCGACAATACAGAACTAACAGACTTCCAAGTCCTTGGAAAAATTGCCAGTTGGATGAAAGAAACGTAAGATATTTTTTGTAAATAAAGATGTACCTTTTTGTGATTATCTATTCTCCAGTTACCAGGAGAACATTATGCTGACTGGGCTCCTTTTCTTTCATTGTATCACGGACGTCAGAATGCAATCTCTAACGAGGAATCTCTCCTTGCTGGAAACTTTATGCGACAAGGATGATCTGCAGAATGTTGTTCTTACAACCACGATGTGGGACGAGGTTCATGAGCCTACCGCAACATCTCGGGAAGACCGGCTCCGGGAGAACTTTTGGGCACCCATGGCGGAAGGATGTAGGATGGCCCGTTTCGCCAACACGTTCCAGTCCGCCTGGGATATCATCAACCTCTTCGCCACCAATTCCCCTCGTCCCCTTCTACTACGAAAGCAGATGGTTGACGAGCAAAAGGAACTCCGAGCTAACTTCCCTCGTCCCCTTCTACTACAAAAGGAGATGGTTGACGAGCAAAAGGAACTCCGAGCTAACACCACATCTGCGTTCAAATCTCCCGTTCGTTGGTGGAAGCAAGTCCTCTCCAAAATCAAGGGTCTTCGTAGAAGACTCCGATAAGCCGTCGTCGACCTATGATGTCAGTCAATCCCTCCAATTACATATGTCGGAACCATAATGAAATTGTCGATCGCTAGGTGCTGGGTTGCGTTGAGGTGACAACCAGTGAGGAACGCGCAGACGAGTGATTGTAGACAAAGCTCTAACGGGGACGAAAATAGTGTAGATTTTATATATCAAGTACGCTATGTGATGGAGCTGCACTGCGCGACAAGAAGCTGTGAGATCTAATTCTGGCGTCCAGAACCAGTATCACAGCGGCACCGAGGTTGGTAGGTTCCGCTACCGAGGAAATGACCCTTCGGTCGCAATAACAAGCGCATTTTCACATTCCAACTCCTCGTGATACCTGAAGGCAGGGTTACTATAGAGGGCGAAATGCCACGTCGAAGGCATCTGATATCCACGAAGCGCCATGGTAGTGTAATCCCAATACTCTGGAAGCCATCCTGCGCACTCCCAATCAATGATACCAGAGAGGTGGCCATCTTTAACGAGGATATTGTGTCGATAGAGATCGCCATGAGTCAAAATGATGGAGTGGTTGATTTCTGCGAGCCGATCCACTTTGTTCGTTTGGTCGTCAAACTCTGCCTCGTTGCCTTTCCGGTCGAGCAGAAATAAGATATCGGAGGAAATCGGCCTTGTTGGCGCAAGGAGGAATGACGCTATGACAGGTCCAAAAGCTTTTGATAAACGTCCCAGTTATGGAGGAGATTTGTGGACTGTGGGGATTCTGACATGCACGTAGGCGGGCGGATAAGACACTATGTGGCGGAAATCACAGTACCGAATGAACCATGAAGAGGCTCTGAGCAGGACCTCTCTGTGAAAGATCCCTCGAATTCTAGTCATGAGCCGGGAACTTTGAGTCGGAATTCTGGAAGTATCCTGTGATGAAGGTTCAAGTCGATAAAAGTTTGTAAATAGTCGAGAATGTCAAATGATACTCACCGACATGATCAGGTATCGGGTGACCGGGACGATGATAGAACACAACAGTTGGACGTTCGGGAACATTTCCCCGAGCACGACTCTGAGAAGCACGTTGAGCGGCGGTGCCGCGGCGAACGTGTGCGTCGGGACGATGGATTGGCCAAAGTCGGACCCGTGCGGGGCGGGGATGCCTAGGATCTTGGTCAAGACGGGGTTGAGGGTCTCCGCGAGGATAGAGAGATTCAGGGGTACGAAGTGCGAGAGCGTGCTGAGGGCATCCAGCAGGCCAGAGGCATTAGGGTGTTTCACAGTAGCCAACTTTGGGCCCGATTTCAATCCAACTTGATGCTCAACTTGGCACCCAACTTCA
>JABCKH010000425.1:0-15951 GCA_018851285.1 Lyophyllum semitale | reverse complement strand
ATGTGGGTAATGATGTGGAGGTGTGTGAACAGAGTAGAGGACCATACTCCTCCCCCCCTCCTATGTGTCTGCTCCTTACCCCATCCCCATACCCCTGTATTGTCTTACTTGAGTTCCTGACACTTGATTAATGTTTTATAATCCATACCCTGACACTTTGGGACCCCCCAGAAGACATCCACTCACCCAAATATCATTGCCCAGGTAATATGTTCATTGGTACACTACCCAAGGGAGGGAAGGCCAATATTATTGCTCAGAAATAAATGCATATATGTGTAATCTATGGATAAGCAAAAAAAATTAAGATTAACAAGGCTATAATGGTGAAAATAGTGAGCTCGCTGTTGTCTACAGCGAGCAAGAGGTAGCCGAACACTATGGGAAGCCGCGTGATGTCGGCATTAGGATAAGATGTTGATGCACTTCTCGCCAACATTTAATAAAGGTGATGTTTATTCGTGATTGACCAGCTGTCAGAAACGAGTTTCTAAGCACCTAGCGTAGGGTTTGTTCAAGGACGCCGAGATCACCGAGTCCCTCTTTTGCCAGCCGCTCAACCGCGAGTTTGGGGCGCTTTTGTTTGTTTGGTTTGAGAATGGTCTTGTTAGGTCGGATAAGATAAGAGATAAGATTTTCGTATGTAGTATTGCGTGAAAGCCCCTTACGAGCGGTTCGAGCGAATGGTTTTAGGAGCCTGTGTAAAGATAAGAAAAGAACGAGTCTTATGTAAACATAAGGACTCGTAACTTAGCATCATATTAGCATTCACGACGGAGAACCGTTATTACCTTCCGCCTCTGTACCTATCTTGGCACAGTACGCGCCCTAAGCCTAGCTCTACCGCGACTGTTCTGTAAAAACACGTCTTGTGATCCATGCAAGGACTCGTGGTCAGCTGCGTCCTGGGAATCAGTTATGCAACTTCTACTATCATTCAGCATTCCTTCCTAGTCTCCATTAGCTGACGTTACAACAGATGATAGTCGATCTGTTTGTATAAGTTTCCTCCCGTGACTGCTGGAGTTGAGACGCGTACTGACTTGCTGATCATAGGACTTGCCTCGTTTAATTGAATGCTATGTTCACACCAATCTCTGACGGGCAGCTCTGCCCCAACTGGATGGCGAAGAAGCACAGGTCTGTCTATCTATTTACACAAGAATGGCACCGGTGAAAGTACAGTCCGGACGGGCGCTTATTACAGGCTTCTATTTGCACGCAGCACAACGGAGGCATTTCGAATGTCATGATTCCGTGATCTCGTGGAGATTTTGCTGCGACAACGTCATTGAAATCGCAAAAAACATCTCGTGGTTAGCTTCGCAGGCTCAGCACAGCTATCGGCGTAAAACGACGTCCGAACGGTTATTCTCACCAATGTCCCTTCGCCCAACCCAAGGGTACTTTGAGGCAGTGTGGCGCTCAACTATAACATAAAAGATGAGATCATTGTAATTGGCACTTTCAATCCCACATCATGGTGTTTACTGGAAAACCAGCAACGAGCGGTATCTATCGTATCAAGGTCCAAGGAAGGGATCTCTTCCTTGAGTCCGATCCTGGAAAAAATGGCGGTCTCCGTCTCTTTTCTAGGGACGACTCCAACAGCAAACAACGCGTAGGTTTATGTTGACATTATGTTCTTCCCAACAATTACTTATTGGTTATCATAACAGTGGAGTATGAAGCCTCAGGGCGGAAGCGACTGGCAAATAACGAGTGTCTTCGATAACGCCGGTCTTACCTACTATGTTAGCGATCAGGCGTACTGGGGCTATGGGTATCCGTTACCCGGAGATCCCGACGCGAGCTCAGTCCTCTGGTCGTTGTACGACAAGGGCTCGTATTCCAAGTACGCGCGCGACCACACTTTGTATGCGCTCTTTTGATCTCATATACCCACCCAAGGATCTATCGTAAGGGGACTTTCCGTCCGATGGATTCTTGTGACCCAGGCTCGAATGCCGTGAGTAGTCATTCCTGAGCCGTGTGGTCGACACAGAACTGACGGCATGCTCCTGCGTCAAGGTCCACTTTTATTCTGACAAGGCGGTACGCATAGACTTGGTCTTCGCGGTCCATAATCTAGACGCTTATTGCTTTTATTCAGGATCACGTTGAACAACGCTTTGAATTCGAATTCGTTTCTAGTAATTAACAACTTACCAAGAATTTCAAAGTCACGTCCGTTGCATTGCCTGTAGTCAGAGTCTTTTCCGTATTGCTCTGTTCCTGATAAATCTCATACATTTTGCACTGCGACTTTGATATCCCTCGTTAGCAGTGTTGAAGTTGGCCGATAATCAACAGGACTGAGACAAGATACTTCTCGTCGTTGTCGGTCTCCATTTCGATGCCTTCAAGATGGCACGTCCGAGCTTATGGTTATGTGGCAATGATACCGACGGGTGTACGTACCAGAGAGGCGGAGATATGCTAGATTGCCTCGAGCATTTGACAAGATCGAAGCGTGAAGCTCGAACGATTACGTGACGGGAACGCCAGTTAAAACCGACTGCGAGGGAGACGCGAGGGAGATAAGGTGAACTGTTTACAGAGGAGTGGCTTCAAGGCTTGTAAATCGTAGAGGCTCGCCTCCTCACGAACCTCTGGATGGTTACTAGCAGTTTTAGTTGAATTATGGAACCAGATGAGATCTGACAATGGCGGAGATGGCGTACATTGCGTTGTATAAAGTACATTTTAGGTACATGTAGAGGCGAGCGTCGACGTCTGTACCATTTCTCATCTTCCACGTAGACCGTCACAAACTCAGCCTTTAAACTTGCACATGCGAATGTTAGAGCATACGCCAAACGCGCTCGGGCCACATACCGTAGTACTCCTCGATCAGTTTCTTGGTATCGACTTCGTACTCGTCTGGAGTGAAGGGCGCGATGTCACGAAATTCCTAGCAGCTGAACCGGGCCTTGCGTTGGGGATCAGAAACTGGACGTCCTCCTCCTTTTGTGGTGGGATGGGTCACGACGACGAGCTCTGTGTTGTTCCCGCTGACAATTTATCCCAAGAGTAAGACGGTACTGTAGTCATTGGCAACGTTATCGAGGTCCATCTGAGAGTCCAGCGTCGACCTTCTTCTGGTGTGATGAGGAATCCTCCTACGCGCGTGGTTTAAGTGGGTGAAGCGAGGACTCTCCCGGTAACGGTGTGTGACGAACGACTCGGTTAGTATGTATATGTTTAGTAAATCGTTGGCTTTCGAGTCCCTGAGTTAGGTCTCCTTCTCAGATCTATAGAGAGGATGCCCGACGATATGCAAAAAGAAGTTGAATCGGACGTGACCGTGGGTCGGCGTCATCGTCGCGTCACGATGTCCCACCAACGTGACGTGACACCACCGTGTTCTTGGTCATCATCATGGACGCCAACCGGGAAACCCGCAAAACGGTACTGCCACGACAAGATGAAGGGTCTTTAGAAACGATCATCCCTGATATTTCCGATGAAATCCTGGAGCGCGCAGAGAGGCTCGGATGGCGCCAGAGTTATCGTGCGTCCTCGCTATCCAATCATGCATAGCCTCACGACGTCCACATCTCCGCATTACAGCTCGAATTCACGAAATTGAGGCGCCATGGCGAGCGATGCCGCCATCGATATTTGTTGGATTCCAAAGCCAAGCATAGCGTACGTCGATGGGTAGTCGTTTTGGATGCATCTAACATGCAAACTAGCTACTAGACTCGCTATCATGTTCTCTTCCATTTGGACCGTTAAATCATCGTATCGTCAGCGTTAGACTCGTCAACGGTCTCAACAGCTTCTGGTGCGAGCGCTATGAGAGAACTCTAGCAATTATTGTCGAAGGGATCCCATATTTTGGCGGCAAGCGATGTCTGTTGGCATGGAAGGAATATCCGGGACGAGCTTAACAACAGGGTGAGGCTCGTTCCACCATGAATCGTTCTCATTTTATGGACTTTTGTTATAGAGGATGTACAATCAACGTACTAATGTATGTTTTCCGAATCTAGTTCCGTGTAGCCGGTGTGACCTTGCGTTGCCAGTTCGACCTAGAGGGCATTCAGTTGGCTTTTAGAACCCTGAGCGTGGTCCTAGTGGGACTTCCACTCTGCCAGAATCCGCGACACTCGCAGCTCTGCAAAGACTTCTTTGCTGTCATATACAATTTTTCCACTCCACAATCAAATCGCCAAGACTTCTCTCTCCCTCGGGTAGTCATCTGTATTCCGCCCGTCTCGATATGCATGGAACAAAGCAGGGAACTAGCAGGCTCAAGATAAAATACAAGAGGCTTGGCAAACGAAAACAACAAAATCCAAACTAGCGCCACCCCTTGAAACACAGCGGAAGACTGGCAGTGGGATTGGCCGACTTCTAGAGAGCGACGACTTGCTCAAAATGCCTTGGTTCGGGCTGCGAAGCCGCCGAGGAGCTTCCCTACACTGGTAGACAGATCGCGCCATCCTCATTCTGGCATATGCGCCAAGCCCTGTCTTTGTGCTCTCAAACCCAATGTTTGTGAGTTATACCAGCTATACGAGCGCTTCTTCTGCAAACATTGATATGGTTCGTGCAAAGGTTGACAGTGTCCATGCCTCTAGTGATGTATGGAAGGCTCAGCGTCAGAGATCCGTGTCCTGTATTCGGGACTAACAGTCGGAGGTGGTCTAGAATGGTATAGCATTGCCGTGCAGTCATGTATAAAAGCCCGAAGATTTCTATGTATCTAGCAGCCAAGAAGTAACACAGTACTCGACCAACCGCAATGGCCAGGCAATACAAAGGCAAGTTGTTTCCTCATCAACCCCTTTGACTAGTAGCTTACCGGCTACCTCTAGCTATCTTCCACTTCCTCTCCCTCCTTGGAAGCATCACATTCTTGCTTCCTTTGACCGCCTATGGCGCCGACGTCAATTATAACTTCAACATCGCGAACAGCGTGGTCGCTCCTGATGGCTTTCAGCGTGCTGGAGTTATTGTGAACGGCGTCTTTCCCGGAACTTTGATACAGGCTCAGAAGACCGACACACTGCACATCACCGTGAACAACCAGCTCACCAACGCAAACATGAGGTGAGCCACCATTTAGGCGTTGGTAATCCTATCTGACGCTATCCTCGTCATGGACAGGCGAAGCACGACAATCCACTGGCATGGTTTGGTATGTGCGTCCGCTGGCTCTAAGGGACTCCCAACTTGACCGCGGCACTCTGTTTTTAGTTCCAATTCAGGACCGCGTCGGAGGATGGACGTAAGTCGGAACATACATTTTTCGGTGGATTCAGATTGATCTAAGATCTTTAGCTGCTGGTGTCACGCAATGTCCTATCTCTCCGGCCCATTCCTACACATACGACAGTAAGCGAAGCAGGTTGCACAAGTATATATCTGTTGCTCACCCCTTCCCCAAATTAGTCCCTCTCAATGGCCAAGCGGGAACATTCTGGTATGGAAACATTACCAACTCGCATCTAGGTAACTCACTCACAAACCTGTGTTCATTAGGTACCACAGGTACGTGCAGTGTCGCCGACAGCCGCAATGGCTTTCAACCTCATCATCTTTTTGTTATCAGTCACCTATCCTCTCAATATGTGGATGGACTTCGTGGGTACGTATGACAGTGTACTCCGAACACGCTCTATCTCACGCGAGAAAACAACAGCGGCTTTGTTGTCTATGGTCAGTCCAATAACGTTGAGGAACCCGACGTTGGTGCTGACGTCGTCTTAGACCCTCAGGACCCTCATCTCTCTCTCTACGACGTGGATGACGCCAGTACCGTCATAACGTTAGCTGATTGGTATCATACGGTAAGATCCTTCATTTTGTTTGATGGACTCGCATTGAAAGTCTCGTCCAGGCTGCTCCGGCCTTGCAGCAAGTATATCTCCACGGCAACGGAGGCGGAAATCACGAGCCGGTCAGTATCCCTCAATACTACATCATTCATTAAGCTTCAGTCTTAACCAAGCGTCACCTAGGCCCCAGATGTTGGGCTCATCAATGGAGCTGGACGTTACATCGGAGGTCCGTCGACTGCCCGTGCTCGAGTCAACGTTGTGGCTGGGAAGAGATATCGTCTCCGCCTCATCAACATCTCTGCCTACTCCGGTTTCGAGTTCTCGGTCGAAGGGCATAGGCTCACGATCATCGAGGTGAGTATCTCATGACTCCATTTAAGTGGCAACTTGAAGCTCATTCAATTCTGTTCACAGGTGGACGGAATCAACCATGTGCCTCTTACGGTTGACCGCATTCAGATATATGCAGCACAACGTTACTCTGTGGTGCTGACGGCAAATCAGACAGTCAAAAATTATTGGATTCGTGCACCTATGGAATTCAAGAATCCCTCGGACAATAAGAATCGTGAGATGTATCGTTTATTGTCTGTTTTCTGCAAGTCTCCTGATGGTTTGTTATCCAGTGGATCCTAGGAAAGTCTATGCAGTGCTTCATTATCAGGGAGCACCATCTGGCGAGCCCACCACGGATCCCGCATCGATCTCTGGTACACTACTCCAGGAAGAAATACTTGCAGCCCTCGAGAATCCAGGGGCTCCAGGAGGCAACGCACCTGCTGACAGGACGATTGATCTGCAGTTTCGAAATGGTAATAACGGCCAAACAGAGGTCAGCACGGTTCGAACTCTTCGTTGATCCCTTCTAATTTGAACTTACAGTGGACCTTCAATAAAATTCGATATGAATCACCTGATGTCCCGACCCTCATGAAGACCATGGTTAACGGTTATACGACCGAATCTCAATTCGCTGTCTCGGAACATACTTTTGTTCTCAACAGGAACGAGATCATAGATATCGTGCTTCATGGTTCGTCCGGTGGTAAGATAGCTTTGCTTGATGTTCAGATATGATATATTAACCTCGCCTGCTTTCTCTAGGTCATACTCAGTGAGTTGCATGATGAAATCCGTTCTAGTATTCACGACTGACCTACTCCTATAGTCCCTTCCAGTAAGTGCTCCATTTGCGAGTCTTCTAAGGGCGAGGACTAACGTCGATTCAAGTCTTCACGGCCACGCCTTCGACATCATCCAAGGAAAATCTGGTCCTGCGAACTACGTCAACCCGCCCCGTCGTGACGTTGTTGGCGTGGGAGGTGAAGTCTTTTTTTCGGAAACGTCAGCATAATTATTGACACTGAGTCGATCCTCATAGGCGGCAGCGTCATTATTCGGTTCAAAGCAGACAACCCTGGTCCTTGGTGAGCACATTTCTTCCCCTCGCAGGTGGGCCCAAATATTCATCTCTGCAACAGGTTCCTCCATTGCCGTACGTCGACGAACTGTTTACTTATCCTCATGTCAGTCTTACTCATCTTGCTCCCTCGCTATCCTACCCCTCTAGACATCGGTGCGCGTTTTCTTCGCCTATATCACATCACTCGCTGACTCACCGTTTCTTCTAGACTGGCATCTCGAAGCTGGCTTGGCTGTTGTTTTCGACGAAGCACCCAACGACCAACGGTCCGGGCCACAGGCGCAGATTATGAAACAGGCGTGGCTGGATTTATGCCCCATCTATAACGGGCTGCCAGCCGATCAGAAATAGCAGGACCGTGTCATTCGTCGATCCAACTTTTCACTACACTACTATATTCTTACATTTTTTAATGTTGAACCGGAAGTCCTCGTACAAGACCGAATGTATTCGCACCAGAGGAATCATATGTATGCAGACTTTCCCCTTCTCTAACTCCCACATGCTCCTCAACAACACAAACATACATCCCGCCACCTACTGATGCAGAATCATGGTGATTTCAAGTGTCGTGAATCATTTCTTGTCAATTACTACTTTGTGATTAGTAAGTACTTGGGGACCGGGTTTGCCTACACCCTCCCGAAGCCAGTCAATGTTTCCAACAAATAGCTACTGGTGCCGATGACCTGCAATCGGAGGCACCTATGAGCTGAGGATGCTCAGACTCATAGCTCTGCCATCATCGAAGACGTGAAGCGTCGCTGGCGAAGAGCTGCATCGAGGTCCACACGCGTACCTCCATGGCGATCGCCTCTAATATTCCGAGGGCAGGATGTCAACGATCGGATTTGCGTTCCCGGTTAGGCATCCACTCGAACGAATGGGACTTGAACATACCATCCAGACGCTGAACGTATTCTCCAGGTGCTACCAGCCCCTCCCATTCCCGTTTTTCAATCCTTGAAACCGAATCGAAGGAAAAACAACATCAGCCTTGCTCGCACCCGACATCAAATCGAAACCCTACCTAAGTATCGACATCCGCATTCCCTAGTCCACTCTTCTGAGTCTTCTCATCCCGCCCACCCCCGACCAACACCGACTACCCTCTCCCGATGGCATCCCCCTGCAGCGCCTCGGGTAACGGCCTCCCCTACCCCAAGCTGGCAAACTCAACACTGTCGAGGCGGCGGAAGGATGAGGCTGCTGAGGCAGGGGCATAAATTGGAGGCCAGGCTTGATCTGAGAGCGCCTGTGGTGGATAAGGTTAGAGACGGCGCTCACGTACTTGGGGGCCAGGCTCAGGCAGCAACAAGTTGAAGAAAAAGTTACAGGCGATGAACGTAAGTCTCGACGGTGGTTCGAACACCGGACGGTGCGATATAAGCGGGACCAGTGACGGGCCATGCCAAGGCTATTGGGCCATACTGTCCCACTTGGTTAGAGACCATCTAACAGGTGAGCGAAATAACGTATGGTGGCTTGGTGTGGCTTGCTAGCATGACATTATGTCGAGCATCATGCTCCCATCCATAACTTAACGCGACTTATAGTACATGTGCATGCTAAAGAAGTTGTCTTCAAGCTTTCCACTCTGAGAGCGGGATGCAGTCGCCTTTCGGCATATAGGCTTCTGGGTATCGTCCCCCGCCCACATCGGCGGACTCCACTATGGCGCGGATGGCCTTCACATCCTCTGGAGATAGCTTCAGTTCTGCACCACGAGCGTTTTCTTCGAGGCGGGCAGAATTTTTAATGCCAGGGATAGGGATGACTGCAATAACACCTTGATCAGGATGATGTACAGTCTGAAGAGTAAGATGCTTACAGTTGGGATGCTCAGCAAGAATCCACGCGAGCGTAATTTGGCTAGTGGTGGCGTTGTGCTTGTCGGCGAACTTTTGAAGCTCTTCGACGACTTTGAGGTTCTTCGGGAAGTTCTCTTCAGAGAACCTAGGCATGAACAACCTGAATTCGCCTTCTGCAAAGTCCTTGCGAGAACGGAATCTAGGCCGTGCGGATATCAGTGCGTCCGTACATCTATGGCCCTTAAGTCAAGTACTCACCTCCCAGTGACCAGACCACGCGCAAGGGGAGAATATGCCACCACCGCCATTCCGTATTCGTTGATCACATCAGCGAATCCGGACTTCTCGACGTCAAGCTCGAAGGGGCTGAACTCCATCTGCGCTGCGATCACCTTCTCCCCAACGCCTTTCACCGCCTTGGCGCGCCTCAACGTAGCAATGCTCGGCTCAGACAGGCCAATCCACTTGATCGACCCATTCTCAACGAAAGGACGTAATGTCTCCAGAACCACCTCAATGGGGACGTCGGGATCGACGCGATGCTGGTAGTACAGGTCGATATAGTCGGTCTGGAGATCTGCCAGCGAATTCTGGAACCGGCTACGGATGTATTCAGGCTTGCTGTTAGGCTTGGAAGGATCACCGCCCTCGCTCATGTCGCTCGCGCCGAACTTGGTCGCGAGGAAGATCTCAGAGCGTCGTCCGGTTTGCGCAAACCACTTTCCAAGGACTTTTTCGCCTGAATGCACGCGTTTAGTGTCATAGATAAGGCGAACAATTGGAATGAGGGCAACATACTATGACGATAGAAATCGGCCGTGTCCCAGAACGTCATACCGCGATCGGCGGCAGACGTTAGGGTGGTGAGAGACTCCTCTTCGTCACTTTGGCCGTAGAGCCCGCCCATGCCTGCCGTGTGTAGCATATTAAGTTGCCACCCTGGTATCGAGGACGTCTAAACTCACCCATGGCGCCCAAACCGAGCGCGCTGACAGCAGGGCCGTTCTTACCGAGGTTACGAGTGGGAAGAGATGGCATGTTTGGATCTACAGAAATGTGGAGAGACTTTGTTGGAGGTAGAAGCAGACGGCTCCTGTTATCAAGCAACCAGAACAAATGTCCATTTAACTGGAAAACTTCGGCGGCGATACTCAGCCGCATCAGCGGGTCCGGTGGTTCATGCGTAGGCTCGTTACCATCCTGCTGACTATTGTGCGGTCCATCCGGCGGCTGCATAGCCCAAAGACAGCTTACACAGAAAGAAGTCATAGCGTCCACCAATGAGGAGGGAGGATTAGATTCCATTTCGGGACCGCTGCGGGTTATCTATCTAGTATCTATCTATCTATATCATCTCACCTCACTTGATCATCTGCCATATATGCGAAGACAGAATCGGGCCGCCGAGTGCTAAGCCTCTTGTACTTAGTATTATGACTATGACTATGACTACCTTCAGCCTGCTAGTTGCCTGCTTTCTGTCTTTCATACATAACGAGGCGCTGTTTGAGCAGAACACAGATCTACTAAAGTCAAAGCTGGCAACGCAAGGTCACACAGGCTGGTTTGGAAAACATACCACTGGTACGCGCACATTGGACATTCTCTAAAACGAAAATACACCTTGGGAGATGAAATGTGATCCAGTTACGGAAACAGCTGTTGGCAACTTGCAAGGGCCTCACCCTGGCGTTAAGCTCGTCCGGCAATTCTTTCATTTCAATAGACATCGCATGCCGCCAAAATATGGAATCCCCTCGACAGAATAATCGTCCAGGGATAAGTATATCGTACTACTTTTGGGGGTCGGCGTAGACGTTTCTTGTGCTCAAACCATGATATGGCTCGAAGATGTGTCAGTTGTCTGCTTCATTCAATACGTACTGCCACACGCTACCGAGGAGACTCGAAGGGAGTGGGAGCGAACAAAAAATCAGGCTGGCATGTACATTCGAAGGTCTTGATAGCCCCCTGACATGATAGTGATAACGCACCGCACATGGCAAGCGATGACAGGGTGATATCACAGGGGTTGGCGTTCGAACCACCGCCATGGCTTGGTTCTTGATCTCATTTGACTCGGTAGCCTGGGGTCTCGATAGCGGGTCTAGGGCCAAGTACCAGCGTATATAGTATGACAACGGCCTGCGCGAAAATTAAGCACGCTAAACAGAAAGACACGGCCGATCCGTAAAAGAATTAACCTAGAATTACCGTGCTGTCGGTCGAGTATGCTCGAAGGTAGCTCAGTGATATCGCATGCAGTTGCCGTTTACCGCCGCGGCACAGCAGATGTCAAGGGGCCGGTGTTCGAACCACCGTCGAGGCTTATAAGTATGGAGCAGCCGCCAGAGGGATAACTCTTTTCTTTTTTTCAACTTTGCCTAACCTCACGGCCTCGCAAGCGTTCGGAAGCGTATCGACGACTGAGGGTTAGTAGTTGCACAAGCAGCAGCGAGCGGACCCCATGCCCAGAATGAGGGGAACAAAGAATAGCGCTAGCATGTATACCGCAATGCCTTGATAGCTCAGTAAACAGCACACGACTAGTTTGCTGCACGATAGATAGCACTGGGGCTGGTGTTCAAATCACTGACAGGGCATGAGGTGTGGGGCTTACTTTTTTTTGTTTCGCAATCGGAGATCAGGAGGGCGGATCCGAAGCTCCTAAGTGCCAGAGTAGTATGCATGGACAGTCAGACACGAGACAGCCACGAGAGGAAAGGAGCGCTAGGTGTCAATGTGCCATTTCTTCGGGAGCTAAGATCATTTCGATAGCTTAATGATACAGCACGCGTACTGGATACTGTACTAATACGACCATCTCTTCATGTAACGTGTAACGCAGGGTCGTGAAGTGAAGAGATTTTGGGCCTGTAACGCGTAACAAATGGGGTTGAAGAGCGTTACAGATCACATTTCGTGGCGAAAAACCCAAATTTTCCTCCAGTGGTAGTTTAGCGCGGAATTTTGATGAAATTATGAAGACTTCTGAAAAAAATTTACTCATGTAACGCACAAAATTTCGCGATGAAGAGATGAAGAGATTGATTTTTTCAGTAACGCGTAACATGGGGTGAAGAGTTGGTCGTATTAGTACAGTACCTAATATCATGAGGGCTGGTGTTCGAACCACCATCGGCGTCTGGCCTGGACTGCCTACTATGTTTTTGTCGTCTGAGTAGCCTGAGGTTTTGAATTGGAAGCAAATTCGAAGCTCATTTTGGTAGTGTTAGGCTGGAGCAGGATAGTGCGGTACGGCCACTGCTGGCAGAGAACGTTCGGGTCCAAGGTTGTGCCGATTCCGGGGGTACAGAACTTGAACAGGACGGGGTTGCGGAGAGAGTACTACTACTAGAGGAGAAATGTCCTGGTGCAGGCCATCGACGATGAATTGAGAGATTTTTCGAAATTCGAAAGTCTCGATAGCTAAGTGGTATAGCATGTGATTGCAGTAAGTAGGTGGAAGTGCCTGAGCATAACTATCGCAGGGTCCAGTGTTCGAACCACCGTCGGGACTTTGATATCGTCAATGGACTTTTTTATTTCTCAGTGACATCAACCTCATCCAGCGTCGTCTGTGCGTCGATGTCTGAGAGATGCTAGCGGTAGTGTGCGGCGCAAGGTGCGTTTCCCGTCTGTTCGTCTCCCAAGTTCCCAGCCAATTGGCACACATCAAGCACAGACGACTGTCAAGTGGGGTTTAGCATTGACGCATGACCGGCGCCTCACAGTGGCCTGCGGAACGGTCAGTAGCCGCCTGCTCATTCTCGGTGGTGCTGGGACTGATAGTTGGTTTCCTCTTAGACCCGACGGACGGGACAAGGTGCCTACAATACCAGACTGATGGTGGCGATACTAAATTCTAAATTCACTTCGAGGCTCTCAAGCGCGCTGCTGGATTGCGTCAACGCTAGAGGGGGTCTAGTTGGTGTGCTTGCTCAAGCTTCCTCTTCAAATATTGGCTGATCTCGGCCTCGGTTTCAGGTTTTCCGATCCTTGTCGTTGTCTTCCCTCCTTCCCTGAATCCGTCCCCAGTTCCCTTCACGCTTCACGCGCACGCTTGCACCACCGATCCGTTGTCTCTCAAGTTGGCGCATATGCTTACACCGTGGCACACCTGGTTGATTGTGCACACACACGCATGCACACGCACGCACGCACACGCACACACACACCGCCCTACTCTTCTCCCAGAAGCCGACCTTACGAAGAGCATACAGTGCGTTCCTCGCCTGTCTATGTGGCAGGACGTGCACAGCGAACCAGGGTCAGTTGTCCTTCTGCTTTTTCTATTGCTAACTGCGACTTATGTATCATGTATCAATTAGTCCGCCAATCCCGGGCCCGGGGGGCGTGTTGTGCTGGCACTCGCTCAAGGAGGAGGACTCAGCTTATGAGACGACGGGATGGCTTCTCAGTGCATGGATAGTTGGTTGGTTCCCTTTAGACCCGACTTCGGCTGCTGGATGGGGTGAGCGCGGACGAGTCCCTCGAAGAAACTTTGGCTTGAGTAAGTTGTTGTTCATTTTTGTCATTCGCATTTCAGGATCTCATGTAGAGTCAGATCATAGTTCCTTGCACGGCACCACGGCCATCCAATGCTGAACACCATACATGCAGAGCTACTTGTTATTCAAGGCCGTGCATTCCATCGGCGTCACCGATGCCCGATCCTCTGAGGGGGGATCCCTACCGTAGCCCTGTGCATACATCATGATCAGGCATGCCAGCCCGAGTCTTCACAGATACCCCACTGCGCTGCCTACCTCCTCGTGCCCTCTCCCCCTTTAGTTTCTGCTTTCTGCTCCCAACACATCTCTCTCGCCCTTTCCACTTCTACTCCCCAAGACCAAAAAGTATCTGGGGCCAGCATCCTCGGGATCGGGATCGGGGATCAGGACCCCCTACTCCCTACATCCTCGGCTCTCGAAACAGCCCGCCGTCGTAGGGTACACCCTCGATCTCTCCGTCTCACCGTGCCCCCTTCGCTTCGTCCGATCCTAGGTCCGCTCCGCCTACCTTTGGTGATATATAAGTAATAGAAGCGGACCAAGCAATCCTAGAGTCAGAAAAGACCCACACCTTCCAATGCGCACGCCGGAGCTCTGGCTGGTAGGAGACATGGGTGGGCGGTGTCTGGGTCTTGCTGGATTTTTGAGTTTTTCCCTGCCGGCGCATCTCCGTCTCACCATGCCTCCCTTTGTTTCATCCGATTTTGGGTTCTGGTTCCCCTACCCTTGACGGTATAGAGGCGGATCGACCAGCCGCAGAGGAGGAGCAGGAGGAGACGCACCCTCTCCCGCCCGCGATCCTGAACGGCACACGAGGTGCATTCCCTGATAGGGAGGCGAGATGGACAGGGCAGTGTCTGGGCTTTGCTGGAGTTTCGCGGTTCCACGTGTTTAGGCTGCGGACGCATGGGTGGGAGGGGGAGGAGAAAGATTTAGGACGTTGGGAAGGAATATATGTGATTCTAAGCCGAGGACCGGACAGCTGTAGGAGGGGAGGAAGAGACCCACGCCCTCACCCCGCCCTCTTGCACCCCCCACGATCACTCGAGGGTGCTCTGCATGATAAAAGACGACGTGCTCGAGGCCAGGTGGGTGGGTGTCGGGTCTTGTTGGATGTTGAGTTTCATGTGCGTAGGCTGCGGACGCATGGAGAGGAGGAAAGGGAGGGGACCTGGGAAGGAATATGTACGAGTTGAGAGACTGCATCACCTGCGGGATGTCGGCCGCACTAGCTGCCAGCTTGTGCTTGTGCTTGTGGGCGTGGGCATGGGCGTAGGGCGGTTCCTGTCGGGCATCCAGCGCGTCCTGTGATAAGATATGCTGGCGTTGACGGGAGGCTAGGTGGGCGGCGGAGGCGGGTCGTGCTGAATTCTTGAGCTCGCACCTGGCCGTGCTAGGACGATTCCTGGCGAGCGTCCTGCGAATCCTGTGTATCCATTCTCCAACCCGAAGACCAGAGGCGAGCAGGATTGGGAAGGGCGGGTGGAGGACGGGCATGGGAAGAAGAGGTGGAAAGCTTCGAGCAAGAACTTGGGAGCTTCGGGGAGACGCGATACGGGTGCTGGGCAGGGCATGGGCAAGGGGTGGGGGCAGTGGCAGTGGCAGTAGACGGCGGGCTGCGAAGTCGTTCGATTCATAGACATTGCAGTAAATTCTTCCGAGAGTGTGATAGACATATTTTGGGTTGTATTGCATGGGGCTCAGCAGCGGTATAGCAGGTGGAAGATTGATGTAAGCTAAGGCTACGTGAGCTTGTGATTGGCTAGCCTAAGTGAGAGATAAGGCATGTGCGGACTAGATATCCTAGCCACCGACTCCAAGGCTGACTCAGCCATACCATTTACGGTGGCTGCGTGCGCGACGTCTGAGACAAGCTTCTTGCTCTCAGTCGCGCGCACGTCTTTTTCGTCGACATAATGTCTGGTCCCGCTCAGCTTGTCTTTAACACCGTTCCTGGTCCCTTCCCGGCTGACTTTGACTTTGAAGAGTATATCAGGGTCCCTGATCCGGTTTCTAGATCCGTGCTCCCACTTCCTGCGCGCATTGCCCAAAACATCTTGATCGAGGCATTCAATAATAACAGCATTGTCATTACTGCCAACACTATGAACGCTCCTCTTCCACGTGCCCTCAACCTTCAGATATGTTGAAGATATAAATACTATATGATGAACCCGTAGGTTGAACATAATGTAGAATATCACATGACGCATGGAACATTCTAGTTAGTAATCTAGCTGTGCACAGACCACGTAGAATACGTATATAAGGACTGTCTAGCACGCTCTTATTCTATACCGAGTTCCATACTCACCTCGTCTGAGCTTAGTTAGCACTTTAGTAGCAACTTCACACCACAGGTAAGACTAGGACCTATCAGGTTCCCCTGCCAGGGAGATGCCTGCTCAATA
>JABCKH010000424.1:0-15992 GCA_018851285.1 Lyophyllum semitale | reverse complement strand
ACTAAATGGCGGACTTTCATTTTAGCTCATTTTAAATCCCGTATATTCTATTGCGAAAGCTTACGGAAAGTCACCCATTCGTTCAATAGACGGATCGAGTAGAGTTCAGTGAGACGGATGGAGAAGTGAATTAACAACCCATCATTTGGCACGATTCTACCTCATCGATGAACCAGCAGTCTCACATTTCAAGAAGGGAGAAGAGCATCGATGCGATCGATACGATACGACGACAAGGTGATTCTTCATACATCTTCAGTACAACATAGGGTCAAGAAATTTACACACACAGATACAGTTAATGATTGGAAGGGTGGAGTTCGGTATGTGAAAGGAAAGAATTTGGTGGCGAGAATGAGGCTGCTTACACGGCATAGAAGGCGGCGTGAATGTGATTGTCTGTAAGTTCGTGGGGAGATTATGATGCAGTGACTGGTTGGCCTTCCTCGCTGAGCTCTCCCTCTTCTTTCTCGTCTGTTCTAAGATCACCTGGATGCAGTGATACGCCAGCGTCGGAAACTTTGACCACCTCCATTAGTTCATCTTCCTTTGTAAGGCCAATTGCCCCAGTGGATATCGAAGATGCGGCTTCGCTTGCGCTGGAATCTCTACGTTTCACAGAACCTCTTGACCTCGTTGATCGTCGGTCAGACTTTCTGTCTTCTGGCACCTCTGACATCGGTTCCGGTGTCGGTGTCACCTCGGCCATGATGGACTCCAGCGGCGATTCTTCATCGCCGACCATATGCTGGTTTGCAGCGCCTCTCGGCATGCGCGTGCGTTTCGCAGGGTATGTGGCGTCACCATCGTCAACCTCTCTCCGCTTTCTCTTGGAACCGCCTGCTCTCCTCTTTCTGGGGCTTGATTTCTCTTTTACTTCTATGTCGAGGACAGGGCTAGCGCTGGCACTGGGGTCGTCCTCGACTTCGCGTAATTTGGCGGCAGGTCGGCGGGCACGTGCAGAGGAGCGGCGGATGCCATCATGATCATCTGACCTGGCAGGTGTTGGAAGTCCGACGCTTGCAGGGTCCAGTGGTGGGAGTGATAATGCGAGACGACCAAGAGGGTGGTACAGTGGCAGTGGAGGGCTCATTGGATATTTTTTGCGCTTTATCGATGTGCTTGAGTCATTGAATGGAACTGGGGCGGGTGACAATTTCAAAGTAATCGGTTGAGTTGTAGTCGAGAGCGACGCGCATTTGTGCGAAACCGTTGTTAATGAAAACGGTCCGATGATATAAGAATCTCCTCCGCAAGGTGACTTGTAGGTCATTCGTGGCTTTCGCCGGACATTTGACGCGGTATGAAGTTGTGTTACATGCTGTGTTGTCGGGGTGCTGCACGATGGTTGGCTCATGCCTGAATAGATATTCTGCACAAGTGAACTGAACATCTTATCAGATATTTCTGAGCAGAAGGTAGAGTTGGCCGGTGCGTACTTGGAAAGTTTGGGACGTGTGAGGATACAGTCACAAGTGGCTCTCAAGTCCTAATCTCCTTCAGTGTCTCTTCAAGCTTCACTTTCTGGTGATAGGAGAATTGTGGAGATTTACTAGACAAAAAGAAAGAGTGGAGTTTCGGGTGATAACGACGTGAATGCTGGGCGCTGGAAGAGGCTGATGGTCAAAAGAAGGCGATTCCAGTTCTACAAGTACAATGCATTCTCGGACAATCTGTAAAAGGAAGGCGTATGTTCCTCACGTGGAGTTTTAGCTCAGGTGGCTGAGTGAACCTGAGAGCACAGCCACGGCTGAACTGCCTCGTGTAACGCCCAACCTTGCAGCTCGTGCTTATCAATACTGACCAGTGTGAGACAGATTATACCAGAGTTGGTACCTTGTTGATAAGATATTACATTGTAATACATAGATAACAACACTATTACAACATCTATCCAGATAGAAGACTACCTAAGTTCATGATATGCTTTTCGCAGATGGCAGAAAAATAAAACTCGTGCTCGGAGTTGTGAGGTTGGACGAGGTTGTGAGCGATTTCGTGAGCAAGTGTGAAGTACCTAGAGGACAAATTGAAGGATGATCGGAAAGAAAAGGACTAGGCATACCAGGATATATATGCTGGGTGTAGGATTCCTGCAGCAGTATCTTCATCGTCTACATTATCCGTGAGTGGACCTGAGATTGGATTGATAAATGTGCAGGGACTTACGCCATTCTAGATAATATCGAAGGTTTACGAAGATGCTTCCGTTCCGGTTGAAAGCAATCAAACCACCGCCGAGGTCATTGAACACATGTAAACTTGTTAGAGGAAGGTCGTAGACTCTAGAAAGTTTGACCAGAATATGGATAAACCTCGCAATCTGATCCTTGTGGTTGGCCATGAATTCGTGTTGGTTGGGTACCTCTGATGAATTCGTTAGGTAATGCGAAGAGTCGTCGTGAAGTCCTTACCCTGGGAAAGATAAATCTTGACGTTTCCCATTTCCCCTAGTTGTAAAATGTGATGTCAGCCAAGTATGTATTGCCGAGGATCTGCATCGACATACCGACTCGATTCAAGTCCCCCACTCGTCCAGAGACATCGCAGTATCCTTCGTTCAGCGACTCCCTGACCTGACGCATTTCTTGTCTATTTCTCAATAGATTGCCTGATTCGGGACGGCAGGCTTTGATGGCCATGTCGATATTGGACGCTGGACGCACGGCTCAGTCGCGGATGGGCAACTAGTGTTCGTACTCACAGATGTTACTCAACGGCGTCACATGAGAATCCGTGTCTGGTCTGGTGGGCGAGGTGTGTGTAACAGGAGGAATCAGCGGTGGGAGTTCGACAGATGGAGTAGGGCCAGTCTTTCGTTTGAACAAATTTAGAGGATTCCTAGAGGGAGTCGGTGGAGGTTGATCCGTGAATGGCGTCGGGGGATCTGTATTTGACTTGGAGTTTAGGGGTTTGGCGCTAGGAGGACTGACAAAAGGATTGGAGCTAGCAGGTGTTAATGGTGTTGGAGGTGCCGAATCGCCCGCACTGCTTGAGGGAGGTTTGGAGAGAAGGGTAGCGCTTTCTAGCCTTGCCTTCTCGACGGCCTGACGTTCAGCCTTTTGATGCCGAAGTATCCTATCGACTGTGGAATCGGTGTTAGTGTAGAGTGGATTCTAGTGTTCTGTTGTTTCTACCGTTGTAGCCCCTTCGCTTCAATGCCTTTAAGTCGGTCGAGAGAATTGTCATAAACAGAAGGGCGTCGTTTGCCCTCGGAGTATCGAATATCAGACGATTCAATGAGATCGCGACCCTACAAAAGAATGTAAAGAAAAAGAGTCGTTTTAATTATTTGAGGTCGAACTCACTCATACATGTCGATCTGAGCATTGCCCGCAATCCATAATTGAATAGGACCCGTATTGCCCATCCGCTGGGCTACAGCAGACGCGTCCTGCTTTCGAGATAGGCGAAGGTCCCCGAAAGCCAAAGACTTTGTGACGGAAAGCTTGCCATACGTTTTGACCACGAAATTGAAAGTGGATGTGAGCCAACTGTAAGACACCCGAGTGCGAGCATGACTATGTTCGTGTAAAAACAGTGGAAGTCTCTCCAAGATTAATGCACGTGTGTCGGCAGCTATCTTGGACTGTTTCACCTCCGCGGACGGCTGGTATTCTTCCTTGACCAAAGAGCTCAGTCGTCGAGATCCCAGCTGAGCATAAAAGGCTAGTGGTGCAGTAAGCGAGGGCAAACTTCGGGAAAGTCGAGCAAACTGACCTTCAAGAATATCCTCTTGTGGGGCCGTGAAAAATGATTCACCAAACGCCTGGTGAGTATGGGTGTCATCCGCGATAATGATCTCATCTGCCTTCCGTAAATCATACAGGACCTCCCAGTCTTCTTCGTCAAAATCATCTGGATCACTCTTCTCGTTACCCTTGCGAGGCTTGCGCTTTGAACCTAGCAAAATTGCTGATCTCTTCATCCGGGCAACAGTTCCTGACTTAATAAGCTTATAGTTTACTGCTATGTTCCGTAACTCGGCGAGGAATCTTGTAGAAGCCAGGATGAGCCCACACACACACATGTTTGAAGAATCGTCGTGCTCACTGAGTAGGTCCTTCTGCCGAGGCATAAAATCTATGTGGATCCTCCAATAGTGTCAAGACAACCTCTTCGACACTTGGTTCGTGCTTTGTGCCGCATGCCGATAAAAAGCCATTCGCCGCTTGACCGAAATTGACGAAGACAAAAAGTTTGGAGTGAAACTTGCCTTTGGCGTCCCCGCCGAAGTAGCAGTGGGCTGGCTCAAGCCACCGCAGACCACCGTCAGATTTGACAGGAACTATTTTCAATAGGGACATCCGCTGTAGCTCCTCCGAAGAGAAATCTAAGGAAACGGTTAAAAAGCGATAAGAGGCTAAATTGGGTTTAAAAAAACCTGAGATACGGCCAGCGAGAATGGAGAACCATAGTCGCGCCTCAGGTTCATCTTTCGGAGGTGTTCGCTCGAGTAGATCCACGATCAAAGAAGTAGGTGGATGCTGCTTGATCTTGAGCTTTGACACTGCGTCCAGATGAAGTGTAGGGTGCGTGACCAGGAATCCCATCACTGTCCAATCAGGACTAGAAAATACCTAACACTTCATCAGAAGTGGCAAGAAGGTCTTTTATTTAGACCAACCTCTTTAAGAGTCCCCATGCATGGGTTAGAAGACTTAATCGCTGGAATGAATGCCACGTCCCCGAAGTGGGAAGGGTCATAATTCTTGTAATGGGTCCCAATGTTATCCAAAAGATATTTCAATGCGACGGCGCGAATCTGAAAGAACACAACGCAATCAGGGAAGGAGGAACTGCAAACTGACTGTGTCATACGTCTGAGTCTGAGCTAGCGCAGAGGTTAATCAAGACAGGTAGGGGAGGGAAGCGGAGTAATCCCAGCTCAAACAAAAATTTAGCTGAGATGAGCATTTAGTCACAAATAAGCGGAGTGGCGACATGTAGCTTAATGGAAGTACCTTCGTCAGATGAGCTTCGCCATTTCGATTGCTTTCCCCAGTCCATGACAGGCAGTCCGAGCTGACGAAACCCATCGACAGGCTCATAAAGCTGTTGTGCTTGATACCTTGTCGGCTTCTGATTAGGGTCCCCCCTTTCTTCCTTTGAGAATGCAGCTGTCATTTTGAGTCGCGCCCACTCCTCAGCGCTCAAAGTTGACTGGACGGAAACCAAATACTTTGCGAGGTCAGCTACAGTCCATTCATTCGTCTTGATCATCCTGATATAATTAAGTAAGCACTGTAGACTTTTCGCCCGGTGTTAGTAACGGACCTGTTGAAAACGACTTGTAGGTCGACGTGTTTACGAACTCCAAGGGATTGTAGAACGCGCTCAACATTGCCTTTCAGCGCGACGCCTGAGGGCAGCGTCACGACTGGGAGGTCGTTGAAAATGTTGGCCTGAGCAAAATATGACTGCTCAGGAGTCTTCATTCCCGTAGTAGTCGGAACGCATGACATGGGTTTCAGCTGTGCGAATATTTCCTGCTTGGCGGCTCCAGATAAGCTTGGCCATGCGCGAGCCAAAATCGTGAGGACGCGCTCTGCCCATTTAGCAGACAGGTTGATATCAACATCGACGTTAGCCTTACGGACTGCTGGACTGCATATATATCCAAGCCACTCGGGAATAGTCAGTTCCGTCCAAGGGAAAGCAGCAATGATATCGTCGGGCGCAAAGAGTTTGCTGATGCTCGCGGGTAGCAGATGATCAGGAAGAGGGCCGTCAAGAGGAATCACATTAGCGATCGTGCGCGAATTGATGAACGTTCGAATAGAGCTAAGAGGAATGTTTTTCTCCTTGTCGCTACCTGGGGTTCCAATGGTTAACACAGCAGCATTGAGAAGCTGCGCCCGGGGTGTAAGCTCGAATTTCGAAGCCTCTTTATTAACTCCGATCCACCATTTCAGGCATGCAATAGTCTCGTCCTCCGCCAACGGCCGTGAGCGTAGTTCCTGCAAAACATCCTCGAACGAAATGCTTTTTATCATTCCTCGATTCTGCAGAGTTGCTATCGTTGCAGAAGCATTTGCTAGGATATCGTCAGGTAGGACCGGAAGCTGTTTAAGGAATCCAGCGAATGCCGGGTCTGGGAGACGAATCTCAGAAACATTTCGAACTCCAGCCGTCGATATCAGGGGGAAATTATTCCCGGCACAAGCGAAGAATGCTGTTTCAAGGTGATTCGACACATCGGCCGATGGGGTCGATGGATGAAATGCAAAGAACTTGAGAGCGTGCAATGAGCGGCTGCGTAGCCAAGACTCGAGTTCTTGGTCCACAGTAGTTGTGGGGAGACCTAGTGGTACAGCGCCTTCCCAAAGGCTCTTAACAGTATTCAGCTCCATTTCATAAGCAGAGCGAGCCAGGAATCCTCCGACATATAATAGTTCCTTGTTCCATACTGCAAGCTGAGTTAGAGGCGCGATGAATGACACAAATACTGGGTGCTCACTGGCCACATTTCGATCCCTGTAAAAATAGTCAACACATATTTCGACGTGATTTGAAGATGACTCACATTAAATCAATAGATTCTCGCTCTACTGTCGGGATAAACCGAGCTGCCATGTGTCCGCCGAGACCAGTCGTCTGACCGGTTGCATGGCCCTTGGAAGGATGGTCAAGAAATGGTACTGAGCATCCTGGCCAAACACTTACAATGAATACACGAGTTGTGCCAGAACTGTTAGATATGAGCAAAAAAACTTAAAAAATGAAGGACATCACCGACCCATCGAGATCTGCACGTAAACCTTGAAAAATGCTTCCAGTCGCCGAAGGTTGATGTTCATCCTCTTTCATGCTTGCATCATATTCGTCTTTGGCAGTCTAAAGCGTTGTTTAGAGTCACAAGATTGATATGATGACGTTTACTGACATAAATGAGCTCGTATTTGAGCTTATTTGGAGGGTTCTTCTTTGTTGATCTATGTAGCTCAGCTGCAATCTTCTTGCTGAGGCGAACTTCTACATCGGCCGAGAATATAGACAATGCAACGCTTGTTTCGTTGATCATCGAGGGATCGATTATCTTCACTGGAGTGGGGAGGGGAGTCGATGAACGCTGAGGGGTCGCATTTCCCGCCAGTGAGGTAAATAGAGAAGAAAAGAAGCCGCCTGCGCCTGTGGACTTCGGCTTCAGTGGTGGAGGACGTGGCTTCTCCGAGCCAGAAGAATACACCCATTGCATCACCTCTGCCTGAATTTGCAGTGCTTTCCAGAACATTATTAGTTAGAAGTAAGTCCTACAGGTACAGAGACTTACGGGTGGATTTAATGTCCTTGATCGTCATGATGCCCGAACTACTGGAGCTCCGTAACCCAGCTGGGAGCCCCAGCCCCTTAGGAACGCCTGACGTTTTCTTCAAGTATACCAACCGCTTGTCGTCGAAAAAGAGGCTAACTTCCGACAGGTATGTCATGAAAGTAATTGAAGATACCAGAAACCGCGTGAAATCGAAGGCTATTGGAATAGGGACGGGTTCTCGCAGTACCATTTCGAAGGTAGTCCACGGTGAGGGAGTTTCTTCGCTGTTCGGAAGTTGCCCTCTCCGAGCAAAAAGCTGCTGACATTGAATGGTTGAGGACCATAGCAGAGGGGAGTTTCTTACCTGATCCTTTTTGTCCTTCCAGTAGAATCCCATCCATTGATCTGTGACGAATTCATGAGCAATAGTCGGGTAAACTGTTGCAGGAGATACCTCCGGACGTCACAAAAGGCTCCTCAGTCACGGAAAACAAGCTGTAAAATCCTGTAGAACGTTCAAAAAGTTTCCTGTGTCCAAAAGGTAAATAGGGCTTACCAACACCGAAAGCACCAATTTTCTCTTCATCTGGATTCCCTTCGGCTACGGGCTGCGGTGAGCAAATATTATGGGTCGCGAAATCAGTGGGCGAACCAATCTTCTTCAGTCTGTTCCAATCTTCGTCTCGAAATGTGATACCATTGTTCTTGAACGTCCATTGATGTGCCTAATGACGGCCCGGTTTACCTCTGAAGAACAATTATGAGAGAAACGGCGCACCAGAGTCGTTTTCAGATCTGGTAAAGGTCCTTTCGAAGGCTCTGGTTGTGCCTGCGTTCCATTGTTGTGCTCGAGGAACTTCTGGGTATCAAAATGTATTTCCACCGCAGTTGCCTGCGCATCGTCCGAGTTCTGCAGGAGTTCACGGAAGACCGTAAATTCGCCAGAGTATCGAGCAAGAACTTTGTCAATGAGAGCTCGTTGATTAACCTCCACGGATTCGTCATGACCATTGGCCCACTGGAGTTCTTGTAAGCGCTGGAACCTCTCGAAAGGAGTTTATACATACCAAAGTATCCCGAGCAACGGCCATAGAATCAATTGTGGAATAGAATACACGCTCCTCAGGACAAGGTTATAGGAAACTTAGATATTATGAGGTGAATAATGCGTGTCTTGAATGATATCGTTGTCGACTGCGTGGAATAAGAGTATAGGATATAGGAGGACAGTTGTAACTTGTGGACAGCCTCCGCTATCTGAAGTGTTTCATCAACGTTTCTACCAGCAACAACGGCAACACCGCCGTATGTTGGGATCACCATTCTGATCAATCAATCAGATTCGTCGGCTTCTGCAATTGGGTATCTTTAGACCAAGTCAGCCGTGAAGCTTTGAAGTGGGAAGACATTAGACAAGCAAAAGACAAGAGCGGCTGGATTATAGAGCCCGGACGTCAACGCATTCAAAACTTCAAGCTGAAGCTACTTCAGCATCAGTTCAACCAACGTACGACCTCAGATCTAGCTAGATATATTTCACAAGGGCCTGTATGGTAAGAAGTGCAAAAGAAAATGCAATGCGATAGAGCAACCACAAAGTAATGCTGATATTGTATCATTATAGCCCAACAAAAGTCCAGGTCGGGATGTTGCATGGATGCCTCGGGTATTAGACTGGTACTTAGTACTACGAAGATTCCGAGGTCCACCGCGAAAGGAATATGGATGATAGGATGGACGTAGGGGATGAAAGTGCGGAGGGTATATCAGATCATAGATATCGGGCATGGCAAGCCATAAGGATGAAAGTGATGCAGTCGTCGTCTTCAGAATCTCGTGGCGGGGTCCAAGGGACCCAGTGGACCATAACGTTCTCCAGAACCATGCCTTCCACCCATTGGGCCTCTCGGCGGCTCCCCACTCATATTAATCGTGGGTGACGTTGGCGAAATCATGTTGAGCGGAGGGGCCCCAAGGCCAGGTGATGTCGACCGTGTCAAAGGAGCGTACCCATCCTCGTTGAAATTCGCTAACTGTGTCGTAGAACCGTCAGATAGCTGATATCGCGGGGCGTAGGTTGAGATAGGTGGTGTGGGTCGGTCATCAAAGCCCGTCTCCAACATAGCTTCTAGTTCCGCGCCGCCAACGGTTTTCGCTGTCTGCAGCTGGTCTCGAGCCACTAGCAGACCTACAGGCGGAGGAGGGTATTGTGCATGATTCTCGTTATATGCACCGATCTGAGGCCCCCAATGATCGTCGTCTGAAGATGTAACTGATATGGTATCAGAGCCATCATATTGACTTCTTGCATCCATGCCTCGGACACTCAGCAACTCGCCATCGCCAGCGATGTATCCAGAAGGATGCGAGCGCTCAAAGTCTCTTCGACGTCGTTCCTCACGCTTGATTTTGCGCAGTCGTGAGCGTTCCCAGTCTTCCCAACGCCGCATCGGCAGTTCTGGTCCTTTGGATGTACCACCGCCGTCCCCGTGCCCTTCTCCCTTCGCTTCGCCCTCTACCTTTCTGGATAGTACAATGAAATCAGCGGCGCTTAGATTATGATGAAAGAAGGGGCATACCTCGTTTCACCCCAAGAAAAGTCGTCAAAATGCCAGAACGCGTAAACAGGTAGCACGAAGTTCCAGATGGGAAGTGCGAAGAGGTAAATCATCATCCAGAATACGTAGATCACTTTCCTCGTCGTGATGAGAATTAGGACTGCGGGTAAACCGAGTACAGCAATTAACAGCATCAGCGGAATGGCTTCCTCGAAACTCTTCGGTGGTGCCAAAGCGATTCCGACGATGAGCGCATATGTAAGGGAGATAGCGATGGGTAGGACAACAGTTCCAATGAGATCCATAAAGACGACAAACTGCATGCTAAAGCAGAAAGTGCCGCACAGATTGCGAACTAGAACAAGTTCCATAAGGTTGTGGATTGTGGAATTGATCCATCGTCGACGCTGGGAGAGCAGGACAGGAAAGGTGTCTGGAACGATGGTTCTGCACTTGGCTTGGGGTAAGAACATCATCTTGCGGTTGGGGAACGTCCGCAGGAGACATGTTGTCAGGAACCGATCTTCACCAAGAAGCAGTAAATTCTTCTGATGAAGTGTCGTGACTTCGGATTGACTGTACTCCTTGACGATTTCCGGTTTGATGATGAGAGGAATCCAGTCGTCCCCAGTAGCCTTCCGTGCTTTCAGGCGGAACATGGAGAAGCAACCTGGCAGACATGACACACCACCAAAGACAGACTCAAAGGCTTTGGCGAGGTGATGGGAAATGAAATACTCGAACACTTGAATAGCGGTAACCCAGGACTGTCGCTTGTTCGCTATTCGGGTTTCCCCACAGACGCCCATAATCATCTGATCGTGGTGCATGCAGTTGACGAGGTAGCCCAGAGAGTCTGGGAAGACCTTTGTGTCGGCATCCACCTGTACATCGAATTATTAACACAGGCACCGTCGGGAAAGAGAAAAATCTACTTGCCATCAATACCACCTCAAAAAAATCAGGCGTCACTCCCATCAGGATATGAATCTTTCGGAACAGGTCGAAATCCAACGGGCTCATGCGATCGTTGTATGTCACGCGAGAGAAGAAGTTCATGAGAATGAGTTGACTGTCGCGTTTGCCTCGGTTTCCAGGCTTCTTGTCTGAAGCTGCCTCTTGTTCCGTTCCACACTTGACCACTATCACAGTGGGCGTTCGACGACCTGCGACAGCTTGAATACAAAGTTAAACTCAAAGTCTGCATCACCGTGATGAAAGAGTACGTACTGTAATGACCAGCATAAACCATTGCCCTGTTATGGGCCTTGGCACCCGAGCCAACAGCACCATAGTTCATAGGTATCGGATTGCCAAATCGGGGATCCGCATCCAGCAGCGAGACGCAAATATCCGGTGTGCTCTTCTTTTCACCAGCACCGGTGATCATACCGTCTGCTACCACAAAAAGCAGTTTTCTCGCATCTGAATAAGTCGTGGTAGAGATAGAATCCAGTGTGGTCCGCAGGGATTCTTCGCCTTCTGAATAGCAGGTCACTAAGCAGACGGCAAAGAGCTCGGCGCCGATTTGGGATAAACTCATGACGGGAGCGGCGCTATCGAGGAGAGTGGCGCTGGAGGAGGAGGCGAAGGGGCGAGCCGACTTAGTGATCTTCGTCTTCTTCGTACCAGCAGGGCCGGCCCAAGGAGCTGTTCCATTCTTGTTGCCAACAGATACATTGGCACCTTCAGGCATAACAGCAGGACTGATGACAGAACGATTCAGCTCCTGGCTGTTGGGAGGCCCTGCAAGCTTCTTCGACAGGAACCAGTTAAATACGCACGCCATGACGAAGCGAACGAAAACAAGGCCGAGAATAACGATAAGGCCCATATAAAGGAAAAGCGATGAAACGAAACAGCCTGGGGTGACCTTGTCTATATTCCCCGCAAGATACCGTTGCTTAAGGCAAGGGACGGCAGAAACAAGTTCAGGGCGGCTGGAAAAAAGACGGGTGCCGTCTTTGCCACTTGTACTGGAGGCAGTTTTGAAGAGGGTACGTAGGGCTTTGTCCACAGAGTCTGCTGGAATGGCGCTGGGGTTGAGCTTGATGTAGGGCCTCATGTTGAGGACGGCACCATCCAGGACGAAGTAACTGTCGAGGTTAGCTACTTGATCCCATGAATAGCCAGCAAGGAACCCGGTATTAGTGATGGAGAGGGTTTTGAAGGTGGATGACGAATTGATCGGGCCGAGTGGGCAAGGGGTGGCGGTAGAGCAGGGATCATCTTGGGCAATTCGAAAAGTGAGGCCCAAACATTTTGTGAAGTCACGGGCTGAGCGGGTAAAGGACGCAGTAATGTCCTGACCTGGGCGTCTAAGGAGGTTTGCGAAGTCGACACTATCTGGCGACTGGACAGATGTGATATTGAACATGACACCCTGAATACCAAGGGTTCCGGGGACGCTCCCAACGCGAAGAAATGTACTGCCGGAAGCGGCACTCGGGGGACAAAGAACCTTCTGAAACCCGACGGTCGCGAAACCGACACCACCACATAGAAGGAGAATGAGGAAGCACAATGCGATCTTCTCTCTCCATGCCTGCCTGACCGCCTTATCCTTCAAACCACCCAGTGAGCTGAGAAGAAAGTTGGGGGCCCAAAAGGAAACAGCGATGGAGAAATATCTCCAAGAGGTCGAGCCGTTGTAGTCGTCGTTCTGGGGTCGGTGGGAAGGAGAGCCGTGTGTGGGGGCGGTGGAGAGGGTACCTTGCGGGTTTATCAGAGGGACGGGGGCGACGCCACGCTCTGGTCGTGTAAGAGTCTTTGCTCTGCGAATGGTTGCTCCTGAATGGGGTGGTTGTCGTGTAGTGGGAATGGGAACATCAGTGGGACGGAAATTTGGCTGCTGCTGAAAACGAAGGGCCATTGTATAAAAGAGAGGAAGAGATAGTCGCTCACAGCTTCAGTTTTGCAACTGGAGCGAGAGGCAGACCTGCTGTGGACGAACGGTGGAAGAAGATCGGAAGAGTGCAGATTGTTACGCTGTCAAGCCGCCAAGCGCAGGCAAGCGCACGTGGCCATCAATCGCGACCAGTTACCAATGTCACATGAAATATCATTGATTATCATTGACATTATGCTGAGCATTGGCTGAGCGCTTTCAGCTCATTCCCCATGGCCACCCTAGTCCAGTCCCACATCCTTCCCCTTCCATTTCCCAGAGATCCAATACCCGTCCCTTTCGTCCTGCCATCATTACCCATCGTCGCCGAGGTACCAGCGCCTCCCTGTCTTTGCTCTACAACTCACTAGTTCCTCAGCTCGCGCCCCTTGCCTCGCAACACCACACCAGCGAATACAACCGCGTCAAGTTTGGTCTCCAAGGTAAGCCTCCTCTCTTTCCCCTTCGTTCACCATATTCATCCACTGCAGGATGCCCGATCAGATACCTTCCACTGTCCGCACACCTTCCAGAGTTCTTCCTTGAGTTACAGCAGCGCCAGGCGCAATGTGCACAGGCAAAGTCGTGGTGGCCGTGCAACAAAACAGCCGTTTCTACAACGTCCACAGTTATCCTAGGTTCGCGTGGCGCATTGCCACAGGACTCGAAAACCATTCGCCTCCAGGAAGAGATTGAGGCCGCCATCGCTGAGCCTTTGAATAATACCCCATGGCAGGCCGCCCCTCAGTTGACAGGCATGTCGAGTCATGCCATAAAGACGTCCTCGACGCACCCGATCAAGTATGCCCGATGGACATCCATAGTATTCCAGTAACTGACCATTCAATAGCATTTCCTCCATGATCCCAGACGAACTCATCCCTCTAATATCTTCACATCTTCTCTTCGCTCCCTCATCATCTCTATCCCCAACCGTGTTCGAGGTGCCGCCCTCCTTTTTCTTGGACCGTCTCCTTGCGTCGTTGTCCACGCATCGCCAAACACGCACGCACATCTATACATCCCCAGCCCCATCTCTTCGACCCCAGTTTCTAGTCAAACATTTGCGTACGCGCTCAAGAGTTTCTGAAGCGCTTCAGGCAGCGATTAGCGGAAGCCTTTCCGCTGTAAGCCCACCGATAGGTGTCAGGAAAAACAAGCAAAGCCCTCCCCGTATGCCATCATCTCCCCTACATATACCACATCCAGCATCTACAGATATCCTGCCGTCCGAAAAGCTGCCAACGACGAATCATTCTAACGCTTCGTCCATCTCGCTATCATTGTCCTTGACAATCACTGGCACTGATCTTGCATCATCAAATGTCGTCTCTAGAAAGACCTTGGTATCCGATTCCTCCGCCTCGAACCTAAATATCCCTCAAGGGTAAGTGGTAGTTCTTGATTCGTGCTTGGTTGATCATCACGTGTACATCAGATCTAGCAACGATGATGGTGCTAGGATATCCTTGTCCCCAGCTTCCACACCCCCTCTGTCTACGTCTCCGTCGTTGATGATTGGCAACCTTTTCCTTTCTTCATGCCCCGGAAAGAAAGGTGGGTTTGTCCTTTCGATTATTCTTACCTTATGCTGAATTTCTGCCTTCCAGTACGTCTACAAGGACCTGTAAAAGGTCGAAGTGGCGTATGCAGAGACTTAGATACCGACTTGAAGAGAATGAAGGATTTGGGTGTTGGTTGTATCATCTGGTGCGCGCCTTCGTTCTATTAGATCCCGGTAAGAACATGGAAGCTGAATTCCCCTGAGCAGCTGTTTAGACGACGGCGAACTTGAATTTCTGGGCTCTCCGTGGACGGAATATGAAAGATTGGCAAAGGCCAATGCGATTGATGTTCTCCGGTCCGTACTAATTCGCTGTTGCGACTTCCGTACTTAAAGTACCCCTCTCTAATTCTAGTGTGCCAACCCCTGAAGGTCTCTGTCCACTCTCACCAGCCTCTCTTGACATCGAATTGACCAAGGTCATCAATGCATACACTCTCCGAGGTATACCGGTGCTTGTACATTGCCGTGGCGGTGTGGGGCGCGCTGGGGTCATTGCATGTTGTTGGCTCATCCGTCTTGGTCTCTGCGGGTGGGTCGAAAGTGATGGCACCTTGTCTCCTTTGGCTTCAGATGAGGAAAAATCGTCGTTAAGTGGACCGCATATACCGCCAGCCCAACATGCGTGGGGATCAAACATGACCGCGGCGGGGCTGAGAAAAGATACCATACAGTTTGTGGAAAAGGTTATCACCGTTGTCAGACGAAGGCGGAGTCTGAAGGCGGTTGAGACCTATGAACAAGTACGGTTCCTAGTTGAATTCGTAGAATATTTGAGGAAAGAACGAGTTTTGGAGAGGGTTTGATTGTGGGACAGGAGACTAACGATTTTTCCCCTTACCCGTTGTCGCTCTCGCGTTAGTATTTTTTATCTCTAAATTATTACCTGGAATTGTTCGGTACATTATAATCCTATTCTTGTATACGTACAGTACTTTTGGTTCAGACAGTACTGATCATAATTAATGAGTACATGGCATATGCGCCACAATCATCATGGGATGTCAATATGAAGCACCGGTCGATATCAAAATAATGACGATGATGCATTGCCGCGTTACAGTTGAATATTTTGCTTAATACGACAGTGGTGTAAACTGGACCCTTTCTGGATATCAAGCAAGAAACTTTATCGTATGACTGTTAAGTTGGCATTAAAGGCTTTGAAAACGAACCAACCGGTGCCCCCGACACCGAATATATTTGTGTGCATTCACGCAAACTTCAACGCATCATACGCGGGTCTGTCTTCGAAGCCACCATGCTGACCGACGATATCGTTGCTGCTTTTACTCAAGCAATCACTGCTGATTCCACAATGCTATCCTATATTAAAGTTTTAGTAGGCAGGCTCTCCTAGACAGACTCAATCAGTCGTCCTCTAGATCTATTCTACTGGTTATGATTGATTTTGCTATCTTGAGACTTAGTCACGTTGATTTTAGCTTCAAGACATAATCAGCCTCTCGTCCATAGCTCGTTGCGCTATCTTCTGAATTATAAGATAATCAGCACATTTCATTTCATGTTGAAATGAAATGTGTAAACTGAGACTACGTGAGCTTGCGAACGGCTAGTCTGAGTGAGAGATAAGGCACGCGCATAACTTGAGTTCCTCAGCCACCGAAGTGACAGGCTGACTCAGCTACACCATTTGCGGTGGCTGCGTGCGCGACGTCTGAGACAACTTCTTGCTCTCAGCGCGCACATCTTTCGTCGATATAATGT
>JABCKH010000423.1:0-13031 GCA_018851285.1 Lyophyllum semitale | reverse complement strand
CATGCGACACTCGCCATACGAGTGCAGTGATCATGAGTGACATGTGTCTCGATCTGTCTAACTCGTCCCGCATATACATGGATCATGATCATCCCCAGTTAGTACCTTTCTCTTCTGGTTTGAACATCATCCCCACTCATCGACCTCAGGCCCTTTGAAGTGTTTCCTTTTCCTAGTACATCTGACGAGGTTATCGTTGGCTGATTCAACAAAAAACGGATCCTCTGACTTGGAGCGATCAGTGCGACGGTCCTGGGCTGTATCTACTAGTACCGGCAGTGTGACATGTCTGTCTAGTCGCCAAGGCCTGCCTCATGAGATGATCACAGATGATCATCTCCTCACTGCTTCTCTAAGCTCTTCATTCTTCGTTACTTTTCTCCGATGCACGGCCTATCATGATGGCACAATCTTCCAATTTCTGTGAGACGATTGCCCTTGACTCATGCGATACACGGACTTCTGGCCACATGCGATGCACTCACAAGACAGTATTCAGTGAGTGACATGGACTTTTGGCCACATGCGACACACTCAGACGATCAGTGAGTGACAATGACATGTCTTCCGTGTCTTTTCGAAAAAATATCTAATACCCCGCGAAAAAGGATTTAATACCCCGCGAGGGCCATCCTATTTTCTCTTTGTCCTCCTTCTTAGGGCTGCTGCCCAGACGGAATGGAGGGTCGTGGCCGTAGCCCTCATCCAGATCGCGAGATCCATCATGTCGCTGTGGTATCTTCCGCGCTATTCGTCTCGTACCTAACATCTATCATTATTGACATCGCCGCCAACCTGAACGAAGACGAGGTCACTTGGCATGATTTTTTGGCGGTATCTTATGCGATCACAGAATTTATCTGCTACAGGGATCTGATTGGATTTTGTTTGTCCACGGCAGGAATACGGCATCAGTCGCGCCGACCTCGGACTACTTGTTCCCGGTGGGCCCTGGGTCCGACAATGGCTAGTCTTTAGGGCGGGACTCGAACACATCCTGATCGAAACACAAGTCGAGGAAATGAACATGGCTGAACTGGTTGTCGACACAACCCCCGGAAACCCTTTCGCCGTGCCACACTGCGCGAAACGAGTGGCCGAATGTGTGTTTATCCGTATAAAAACCCCACAAACCACATCTCATTACATCTACAGTACTTCAATTTGTCTTCGGTGTCTGGGGTCCACTGCATCATCTCTACAATCCCTTCACTTCAGACCCTCGTCTTCTCGGTGAGTAGCTGAACTTCTAGACGGACACGGAATATCTGACATGCGGCCTCAATGGAAGATCTACCTGAGCCTTCTGGTTGGCCCACAGTACCAGCGCGGCCGCTCGTGGCCGTTGAATCAACTGATTTATTCCACGACATTGCACGCGTTCTATTCTCCACCTACACATCGGCGGCAGATGGACCCTGTTCTGAATTTATTCAGTTCTACTGCGGAAGGGAGTTGTGGCCTGAGTACGTGCGAAACCTCACGTGGGGTACCCCACATAATGGGGCGACCGGTAAGTGCTGCCTCGCTATGCTTAAACACAATTTTACTGACATTGAATGATTCGTAGCCCTCGGAACGGGGTACAAACCGCTTCCGATGCACCGGCCTTACAGGGACTGGTTTTTGCAAGTCTCTAACGGCATCTACACCATGCCGTACGTTCAAACACATCGGCTGTGGGGTGGGCGGGAGCCTCACATCTGGGACCTTTTCGAGACCTCTGCTTCCACCCTTCCTTGGAGGAACTTGTTTAGCTGTATCAAACCTTTTATCCGCGCTTTTTTGCTCAAGAGCCAGATGTTTATCCCCAACCTGTTCCATGAACTTTTCTGTTTATGGTTCCACCTCGAGCTCGCCCCATTTATCTTAAGTCGTTCTACGGGTCTTCCCATTACAGATTTTTTCCCGCCTCAAGTTGGTGAGCATTGAATCTAAATTATACCGCTGCACCATTAACTTAACGTCCTTCACAGCGCTCAGGACAGGGGTTGGGAACGAGGTTGTCTTCCTAGGCAGCCTCACACATCCATCGCCCGCAATCTTTGTCTATGTAGGAGGCCATCATCCTACTTTGTGTAATAGCGCATGTTTAACCTAAACTGTTTCGCCCCGCATAGCTAATAAGGTTCATCAATGAGGAGAGGATTCACATCATAATCGCATGCCTCATGATCCTCGAGCAAATCCTCAGTGCGCGCGAGGCCGAATCACATGGTCCGGGAAGTGGCGACAACCTCATGCTCCTAACGGTCACAGAGAAATGGGATCACGTTTTGCGGTGGTTAAGTGTTGATGATGACGGTTCAGTTGTGAGTAACATTTGCTCACGTCATGGGCAGCACTAACTGAACTATTGGTAAATTTAGGTCAATGCCCCATTGTCGGGCTCCCTTGTTATGCACTTGATGCACAGGGTGGCGTTATCTGGGCCGTGGTCCATTCTACCGCATCCGCAACCTGTCGCTGCACTGCCAGGCCAAACCCTTCCTGTTCTGCCACCTACATGCCTCACGTCGGTTGCCTCACTTGCTTTGCTAACTTGCATTTTCTATTTCAAGTACAACTTGCGATCCACAACCTTCCGTACTGGCCGTGGTGACGTAGATTATTCAAAAGACTTCACGAAAGTAAGGGACCATATACTTGGATGCGTCCCCCAACTCTACGACAACCCCGCCAACCGCAATACACTGCTTGCCCTCGAAAACATCTGGATGAGCCGTCATTTCCGCCGACAATGGACTGACGAAGCTGCCACCGTACCGCCCAACAGCTGGGTAGTCATACGCTCAATGGGCCCTCGGACGGAGGCGGAACACATGTGGGACCAGTTTCTGGTGCTCACAAGACAAGGGTCTCCCCATATCGCACACGAACGATTCGATAGTGATATATCTGCACCTTCGTACTTCGTGCCTGAGTCGTGGGTTGATACGGTAGACCAAACAATTAGTCGTTTCGTTCTTTAGCACTAGTATCATTGGCACCAGAGGCACTGTACAATCAATCAATTTGCTATCGGATCATGACTTATGAGAGACTCGGAACGCATAGTAGTTTTGCATGCATCGATTGTCCGACAAGGCGAGGTAAGTCCTTCATTTACTGCAGCGGCATATATGTGTACTGAAGCCTTCATTGGAGCCAGCACACAAGTATAAAGACTAACGTACAAGGCGTGGCACGGATAATCCCACGACGGCCAGGTGCACGGTGGACTCCTCTTTCGCGTGATGGACAATTTTGGTGCGCCTTTCTTCGATCCACCTTTCTTTTTCCTCTCTGCTGACATTTTCAAACAGAAACCTCCTCATACAGCACGAGGATCTTGGAAGAAGATGCAAACGTTCCGACTATTCGAATCCGCCTCTGCCTCTTGCCCCTTTAACCCCCTTCTCCATCCGTGCAGAAGAGCTTCACTTTGCCCCCAATCCATCATCGAGCCTTTTCATCGAGACCCTCTGCAACCACTGTGTGTCAAGAAGAAGTCAAAGAATCCATGCGCGAACTGTCGGACGAATGCGGTAAACTACGCGCCGGCGGAGATGTGGGGCATCACGGTTCTTTGTGCGCGACAACAGGCTTCTTAGTGCTTGAATCACCAAGCCTGGTCTTCTCCAGAACGTCCTACGCGACCGTCACGGCAGTACGTGGGGATAGCCCACTCTGCGTCCACCCTCCACCCTACCAAACTCCGGCTTGCACTCGAACTAACCTAACGTACTAGTACAGATGCTTCAATGCTTTGCAAACCAAAGTTCGCTTCAACGACCCGGGGAGCAAATTTGAAGTGTTCGAAAGCATTTAAACGGTAATCATTGCACATATGACTCTCGACCAAAGTTAACTTTCATGTTTTCCAGCTCTTCAAGTTACAGTCAGAGCTGCGTCTGTGGGAGAGTGTTCTCCGCTCTAGCGGTTGATCGTGATACTACGCTGGGCTCCAGCGCCGATGACCCAGCTACTTCGAGCGGCAGTGTTTTGGTGAGTGTTGGAAACAGCAGCAGGCGGAATCTCATATATTGACTGTGTTTTGAACCCTACAGACTAATCGTGTTCATGACCCTGAGAGATCGGGCATTGCGGTTCAGGAAGGCGACGGTCAAGGCCTTGGACCCCCTGCAAAGAGGCGCAGGATACTTCCCTCTTATTTCACTGATGGGAGATTTAACATGCACGACAAGCGCTTAAAAGACGTAATTCCTCAGCGCTTGGCCCCGAAACCAGTCCGGTCAGGGACTCCTCCATCGCTTAGTACCTTGGATTCAAGTCCTGCATCCGCCTTGGTCACGGCCGGCCTTGGAAATCAGCCAGCAGAGACGTCTTCGACGAGATTGACTCGCACCCTGGATACCATGCCAAACTTATTTGGTATTTTTCGGCGGTACCAGGATGTCACCAGTGACCTATCTCACTGGCACGATCCAGAGGATACTGTAAATCTGGCTATGATGTCTGACATCCCGTCTCCTCCCACCGCTGCCCCCCCCGACTACTCTCCTTTCCCCAACAAGAACTCCTTCCTCCTCAGCGACTGGTACTGGAATCGGGGATCACAGAAGTCCCGCGAGGGTTTTCGCGAACTTTTGCAGATCATTGGCAGCGACGAATTCGTGCCAGCTGAAATTCGAGAGGCGAAATGGGATCGTATCAATCGACAGCTGGGCATTAATGAATGGGATAAAGAGGAGTGGCAAGATGAGGATGCTGGATGGTATGAATCCTCCGTCCGGATATCAGTGCCTTTCCATCGATATACGGAAAATCCCGGAGCTCGCGAATATGTCGTCAATGGATTCTACCACCGCTCACTCGTATCCGTCATCCGCGAAAAACTGTCCATGAAGAAGGCCGACGCCCCGCATTTCCATCTCGAGCCTTCGGAACTGTTCTGGTTGCGCAGCGACGAAGAGGATCCTATTCGGCTCTACGGCGAAATGTACACCTCCCCTGCATTCATTGAGGCTCATCGGGAGCTACAGGACGCTCCGGCGGAATCCGGCTGCACGCTACCGCGAGTGGTCGTTGCGTTGATGCTGTGGTCTGATGGTACACACTTGACACAATTCGGGAACGCCAAGCTCACTCCACTTTATCTGTATTTCGGTAACGAATCAAAATATCGGCGCTGCAAACCGTCCTTCAACCTCGCGGAGCACGTTGCGTATCTACAACCGGTGCGTTCTATCGAAGTCCAAAAATATGTCGATAATCTAATGCCCGTATCCTCTCCCTGCAATTCACAGCTCCCCGACGAATTCAAAGACTTTGCTGCCCACTACACTGGAAAGAAGAAGATCAACTCAGATTTCATGGCCCATTGCAACCGTGAAGTAGTTCATGAGCAGCTGCGGCTTTTGCTTGATGACGATTTCCTGCATGCGTACCAACATGGCTTGGTCATAGAATGGGCAGGTGACGGCAAAGAACGGAGATTCTATCCACGGATCTTCACCTACTCCGCGGATTATAAAGAGAAGTAATAAATTCATTCAATAGCTGAGATGTCGCAGTAATGCTTTTTCAACAGGGTGTTGATGGCTAGCATACGCCATTTGGGTAGCTGTCCCTGCCCTCGGTGCAAAATGCCCATGTCAAGTGTTCATCTCGTCGGGTCGAAGCAAGACAGGAAGGCTCGAATAAAACTTGAGCGCTCCGATGACCCTTTCCGCCAGAGTGCGATATTAAACGCTCGAGCGATGATATATGACCCAAAGAAGAATTTTGCGGTCGACAGCGCTTACGTGGAACGACAGCTCAAGCCAGACTCGCTTGTGCCAACCTTGGTGAGATCCTCTTCGGCTTTCGGGAACTGCCTTGAACTGATGATTGTCTGATCACGACCAGAATGCATTCTCTGACCGGCTCTCAAAGCTCGGTCTCAAATGGCTTGCCATGTTCGTGGTAGACCTCTTGCACGAAATTGAACTTGGAGTTTGGAAAGCGTTGTTCCTGCACCTTCTTCGCATACTAGAATCGCTCAACGAGAATTTGCTTCATGAGCTAGATCGGAGGTTGGCTCTGAATGGGTCTTGAATGCAGTTCCAAACCTCTGACAACGAGTCTATTTTTCCTTTTAGGTTCCGCTTAGTGCCCACGTTTGGCCGCGACACGATAAGGCGCTTTTCTCGTAACGTGTCGGACCTCAAGAAAATGGCCGCAAGAGATTACGCAGATATACTCCAGGTAAGCACGACTTACTCAGTCTCAAAATCGTGTTGGCTTGCTTAGGTGCTGGTATTTTATGATAGTGCGTTATTCCAGTTTTCGAAGGCCTGGTCCCAGAACCGCACGATTCCCGCATACATAATCTTTTGTTTCACTTCGTGCATTGGCATGGACTGGCAAAACTTCGGCTCCACAGCGATCTCACTCTAGACATACTCGACAAACTGACCACAGTACTTGGCAATGACCTCCGCGCATTTCAATCACAGACATGTCCATCATTTGCGACCCGTGAAATGCAACGGGAAGTAGCGGCGCGAGAACGCCGAACTGCTGGTGCCCAGAAGAGTAACGGAAAGCTGAAACCAGGAGCAAAGTCAAAGCCCGGGGCGAAGTCGAAGGCGAAGAGCGGGAAGACTACTTTGAACTCTTCGACTGGCCTAGGACCGGAAACAGGAGCTAGTACGGCCGAGGTTGAAGGTCCACCTGAGGCTACGGGGTCTGGTACCAACACTGCGACAAGCACGGCTAGGGCGACGTCAAGCGCTGGCAGCAGGAAGCCAAAGTCGTTCGGCCTGAACACTTATAAGGTTCATGCGTTAGGCGATTATGTCCGTACCATCAAGCAGTACGGAACGACAGATTCTTACTCCACGGAGCCAGTACGTCACAGCTTCATATCATGAAGACTTGGCCTTGGTAGTGGCGAGAACTGACTCACGGGATGATGTAGGGAGAGCTCGAGCATCGAGTTCCGAAGGGGAATTACAAGAGAACGTCCAAAAAGCACTTCCAACGACAATTGGCTCAAATAGAGCGCAGGCAAAGTCGTTTGCGACGTATCAAGCATTCACTATTAGGCTCAAACCATGCTATCACTGTGGATCAAGACAGCGTGTCCACCGATCCAGCCGTTCATTACCATATCGGCGCATCCGAGCATCTCAAAGAACATATCGGGTTTTTTCTTAAGCGACATGATGGCGATCCAGCATTGGAGGTAAGGCATTTTTTACCCTCATCCATCGCGGTACAAGGAGACTTCACATTTTCTGACTCTATGCATCTGTACATTCACAGAACTTCGTTCTTGATTTGAAAGCACATCTTCTACCACGCCTTAAAACATTGCTTAAGATTCCTCACCCCACTCCATCGGCTCCTGTTGATCTGTTGTCCCCAGATGCAGAAACTTTCTATTTCAAGGACGACGTGCTTTATCGCCACAACATCATGAGGATCCATTACACTACTTACGACGTTAGACGAGCCCAGGATACGATCAATCCCAAGACGGATCATCGGGACATCATGGTTTTTGCGCACCCGCATACCTCGAACCACGAATATCGCTATGGACGAGTCATCGGAATATTTCACATCAACGCCATATATTCTGGACCGGGAAGAAGGGAGAACACCGCTCACCGACTAGAATTCCTTTGG
Source organism: Lyophyllum semitale (assembly GCA_018851285.1). Lineage (NCBI taxonomy): Eukaryota > Fungi > Basidiomycota > Agaricomycetes > Agaricales > Lyophyllaceae > Lyophyllum > Lyophyllum semitale. The sequence continues at coordinate 5,414 of JABCKH010000423.1, read as the reverse complement.
GTGCGATGGTTCGACATAACGTCTGATATTCCAGCATCCCAATCATGGTCAGGAACTCACTCAGGTTTGGATCGGTTGACGTTTCCCCCAATCAACCGACGAGATGCATTTGGCTTCGTGGATCCTGCCGATGTCCTCCGTGGATGCCACATCATCCCACGATTTTTCCTCGGGCCACGCCATGAGGATAAGATAGGACTTTCCGGCTGCGCGGGGGACGGAGCGGATTGGCGCGCATATTATGTTAATCGGTACGTCCGTCATGGTGATATGCCTTCAAGCTATTGCACCTCTCGACATTGATGTTTATTTTCTTCAAGCTTCGTAGATCGTGATATGCTCATGCGATACCACTGGGGTCTGGGCGTTGGGCATCTCTACTCTCATTCTCGCGGCTACAGCCCCAAGCAGCCAGCAGGGAGTTCAACGGCTGAGCAAGAAATACACGATCAAGCTCCGAACATCATAGATGATGAGCTGGAAGTTGAACAGGGTGGTATGGACGGCGAACAACAACAGGAACTCCGAGATCCAACAGAAAATCCTGTCATGGAGGATGTGGTGCCTGGGTCTGGGTCTGAAGTGATTGAGTACGACGAAGCGACAGACAGTAGATCGAAGGGAGACCAGTCGCGAGAAGCAGGCCACGACGACGACGACGACGACAATGACGACAATGACTACGACCCGCTCAACGACTCACCAGACATTTCATCCGACTCAGAAGCAGAATACGGGGCGCCTGCGGAAAATGACTGGGACTCCGAAGATGACCATCTTCAAGAGATGTACGGCGAAGACTCCGACGTCGACGATGTCAACTATAATTGATCGGTGAGTAGCATTCAGCCTTTTAGCGCTTCAAGTTTTTTCATCGTCATCTTGCTATGCACTAGACTCAATCCGGGATTTCAATGTTCGAAGCTTGCCAAGTCTAAACCTGTGATCCCGTGTCATAAAAACCATGCGTCGTCATAATTCCAGATAGTTCTAAGCACTACGCCACACCTGTATTCCGCATCCAAGTTACACCTAACCTCCTCAGCTCTCAGCGTCATCCGTCTCATATCCCCCTTTAGTATCTTCTCCGTCTTTGATCTTCTGGCGCTGCTCTATAATCATGCCAGTTTTTTAAGAACGTGTACGATGGTGAAAGGCTCATTAGCATACCTGCTGCCATCCATCGTCGGCTCCACCTCAAGGCCTCGAAGATCTTTGGGTCGAATTCCTCTGGAGGAATAAGGTGACCTGACCCGATTACATCTTCCTCGTCGTCCATGATGGCGCTTTTCTGGGTTGCGCCTCCCCGAGGAAGTTTCGGTTCAAAGCCTTCAGCGAGGTCGGGGAGTTGTCTCAACTGGAACTGTGCAGGAGCACCGTACTTTGGAGGCTCGGGGGCGCCCACGAACTGTTTGGTGTCGCGGCCTGGGACATACTCTGGCCCATAGAACAAGTCGGCGTAGTACGCAACACGGCCGTTAGGATCTCTCCCAAAGGCATTATAGCAGCTGGCTCGGTCGGTGATCTTTCTGTTCTTTCTAGCCTGCTTCTCCTGAGTGCGCACTGGGGCTTTGGGCATGCTGGTGGGGAAATGCTGGCTGGGAATGGTATAAGCTTGCACTGGCAGTGAAGTGTTGCTAGTACGGTGGCCGTGACACGGTATATTTATAGTCAACAGGGTCGTGCTGGTCACACTTTCGAACTCCTTCGCTCTTATATAATTCCATCGTTCGTCGTGACTTTGCTTTCAGATTCTACTATCCTGACAACCTCGTACTGAACGCTCATGATGGAGAACTCAGGTTCAGTCTTAGGACGCCGTCCCAGGAACGACGGTCTTCAAACAGGATCTCGAAAGAAAGGGTGAGTATTTAAGTTGACTGAATTTCATATCACTGAGCGGAGTCCTTTCTCTAGTGCCCATATGGACGCGTTAACTGGCCATGGACGCCATTTCGGCCGCGTAATATATTCGTTTAGCAACGTCAGGGCTATTATTTCCAATGGCCTTGCCCGTATGGGCGATGAGCACCCAACGCCTGATGATTGGACGGCAAAGTAATACATTATTATTTGCAAGTTCCAAATGCTGAATACACACTTCCAGAGAGCGGCAAGAAAACGCAGTATTCGAAAAGCTCTTAATGCTGTGTCCTGGGCTAGAGACGCGGCTTCTTGAATGCTCCACGTCTGAGGAGATTCAATTGATATCTGACCTTGTACGCGTCAGCGTTTTGAATATACGCGCTGTACTTACGGACCCCCAGATTCAGAAAGGTGCCAATGCTTCACGCGGAGACGATACAAAGGGGATGAAAGCGAGCATAATTGACTGGATAACACCTGAGGGCCAAAATTTGAACCCTCCACTCAGCCGTCGCCAAAAGCATGATCGTGGCTTTCGCCATGAATCAACTGGAGCGTTACTTTGCCCCGCAGGGGTGGATTGGAAGGATAAAGAGTAAGTGAAGATCATCCCGCTCGTTGAAGCTCGTACTTATTTATCCGACTAGCATTAAAAAAAAGCTATCAAGCGGGGAGAAGATCGTCGCAGGCCACCATTGGCCGATTTTTATCTATGCTGACTTAGTGTTCGATCCAAACGATCCTTGGAAAGGGTTGCTTCGTAACCAGCTGCTAGTCAAGGTATGTCATGTTCTTTCTTCAGCATAAACCTCGCTCTGTATACTGTCCTTTCAGGCCTTTAAACACGTCTTCATTTCGCCCAGCGCTGCTGACACAACCGACAGTATAACAACCAAATCAGGATCCCTAGGGATTCTTAGTCGGAATATCCTGCCATGCTATTCTTCTAACCTATCCCAAGTTAGGCGCTCACGATGACCTGATACATCTCGAGGACAAAAAGGACGCTACTACCCGATCCACCCCATGCGATGATAGGCATGCCGAGGTGGTACTTGAGTTGGGTGTCGCCCCATCCGCACATACGTAGGCCAAGGTGGAGGAACAGCCAGTCCAAAGGCTTGGACGCGGTAATATCCTCTGGGTTCGGGTCCGGGATGACTGCAGCCACAGCCGGGACTGGACTGAATCAGGATGAATAAGCACCAGTCACTGCAACGGCAGATGGGGAGAAGGGACGTACGCCGATCGTTCCAGTGGCTCCCCACATTTCAATATATGTGCACGTCCTTTGGGCTATTCTCCTTATCACAGCTCACTTCGACCTGCTTGAAGCCCCACTGCAGCAGAATCGCATTCGCCGCACTCAAACGCGTTGTCAATGAATGTATGCTGTCCACCTTCGTCTGTTTGATGTCGTCCACAACCTCGACTTGTCAATAATCGCTGACGTCTCCGGTCGTGGCATTGCCGTAACACGAGACCTCGTAGTTGAGTTCCGTGACGGATGCAGAGACAGTGTGAGTGAAAGTTGCACTGGGTCGGCGCGTGTTGGAGACGAATGATGTCGCCGTGCTGGAGATACTTGAGCTCGTCGTTGGGGTTGTACTCTGGCTGATCCTCGCAGGAGAGGACGACCCACTGGTTGTTCTTGTCCTTGTAGTGGTAGTAGATTACTTGCCTGTTGATTCGAACCAACGGGGTAAGTCCGCACGTGTGAACGCAATAGCCCGCCACCCCAGCCCATGTTTTTGAGCGTGAGCTTGGAGTCGTAGGCGACCTCTGTGTATAATGTATGTCAGTAGGTTTGGACAAAAGCGGTGGCAATACCGACCTAGAGAACTTTGAGAGAAGAAATTGTTTCCAGTTGAGGATCAGGAAGTGGATCTTGAAGGACGCCATGAAGATGATGATCGGGACGATGAAATCGCTAGTGAGCTATGAAGGCTGATGGCCCCGTGCCGGGACCACATGACTGAGCGAATGTGTGCCCTTGTGTCAGAACGTCGAGCGACGAGGGGGCAAAAAGTAGCGGGCTCCGAGTCTGCAGCGGGACGGCGCGCTATTTAGTAGTACCGTCTTATCGAATTGCAATCAGCCTTCACGAAGGTCACCTGCCACGCACGGACCATACGAAAAAACCTATAAAGGTCACGGCGGAGTCCTAAATCACTTCTCGCCCACCACTGCAATTCCCCCAAGTATGATCGCTTAATTCTCCTATGTGCTTTCCATCGCCTCTATGTTTACTTCGCCTTCGGCGCATGATTTTACATCGTATGTGATCATCTTAGATGTTTTTTGCTGATTATTCTCTGGACACTAGATACCGTGGCCGGGCACCTGGTCCTTTTCTGGGTCGTTAGGTCAGTGTATGTGTATTCATGAACACGACACAATGTTGACGTTTCATAACGCAGGATTAACACCGGTTGTTTCCCTAGCACTGCTCGTTCGACCTACTGATGTATATTCTTTCAATTCTGTATGAGGTGTGTCCATAATCCTTCGAGTATTATGTTATCTTGCTAATAACAGCTATGATGTTTATTTGATTCAGAGCCGGAAATGCTCATGTTGGACGTCCGTTGTAAGTGTATTGTCCCTGCACAGGTATAGGTGTTTAATGTTTAACCTTGTGCGTTGTTCAGGTGGTTTTTCACACTGGGACTTTGTTTTCTGCGAGGTGCTTACATGGATATGGTTTGATACTTTTGCTAGATGTAAATTTTCCTGTGGTGTGTCGTTCGGCGGCGTGTGATCCTGTAGTCAATAGGTCATCTAGTGTTCTACCACGATACGTGTCTGTAATCTTAGGGTACCGTCGCGTCGTGGCAACAATTGAGTATTTGCTGTACATTCGAGGATATATGAGCGAAGCGTTGATGAATCATTAAGGCTACGTGCGTTGGATTGTGCAGGATGATGTTACTCCGGTGTAAATGTTGGATCGTGATGAAAATTCAGACCAGTACGCTTATGGCCATCTTTATTCCCTTGGCCGTACCCAACGTCAAGATGGGTGTGTTGTTCTTGGCTAAAAGGATGACCCCTAAGATCATCAGAAACATCCAGACAGACACTTTCCAGGTCCTCCTCATTTCCATCATGATACCAGTCAACATAAAAATGCAACGTATACTAATCACAATTCATGGGTGTGTTGTTCCTAGCTGGAGGGCTGACCCTCGAGATCACTGAAAACATCTTGGCAAAGAATTCCTTGGTTGCCTTGATTACTTGCGTTGGACTGGTCAACATTAAAATACCCTAGGCATAATACCAATCCATGGGTGTGTTGTTCTTGGCTGAAAGGATGTCCTCTGAGATCATCAGAAGCATCCAGACAGATACTCTCCAAGTCATCTTTATCCCTTGTGTTGTACCGGCTGGCACGAAAATGCAACAGATATGTTGTCAATTCATTGGTGTGTTTTTCCTAGCTGAAAAAACGACGCTCGAGATCACCGAAAACGTCCTGGCAAACAATCCCCGGACTAGATCCATTGCTTTCATGATAGAAGCGAACATTTAAAGGACCATGGATA
>JABCKH010000422.1:0-16057 GCA_018851285.1 Lyophyllum semitale | reverse complement strand
TACATAATAATATTTCTTCCTTCAGCCGAACAAAATGCAAGATCCTAATGGACAAAATCAACCCAGGTCATCAGGATAGTGTATCATTTGATCACTGTCGTACTACGGCTTCAGTGCCAGCATACTACGCCGTATGCCCAATACCATTGAGCAAATCGAAGCTGTGGATGGCACCTGAGGATGTTAAGGGGGGGCTTTTCGAACGTTGCCCCTCAACTGACATGTTGGTGGTTTACCATTACTGGGGGGGTTCTCAGTCCCCGACTACCCGTTCCACAGTTGTTGGTTTTTTCCCTTATACTTTCCTCCTGATGATTTGACATGTAACGCGATAATGAGAATACAAAAGCTCATTATTACACTTTCGAAGTTACGAACACGAACATGACGATATAGGTATACGCGTGGGGTATTACAAGACACGACAACATTAATCGATTGACGTGCAGAGCTGGCTAGAGGTCCAAAATACGCTGTGTATTGGAGGATTGGAATGATTCCGGGTTCGATTTTCGCGCATATATCTATGTCGAACGGCCATTCAGACAAGGCTCGAATAGCAATGATGGAGATTAGAGACTTACATGAAGAGCACGCTAGACGGTGACCATATCATGCTACCTGTTCCGATGCTCAGAGCTCAGTGCTGCAATCCTCAGATAATGGATTGATCATTACGAGGAGAAGAGCACATCAAAGGTCGCCTCGATCACTTCGCGTGTAAAGATATCCCTGACGATAGGTCGAAGCGTGTCATGCTGTAGTCGTTGATGATCTCGGTTCGCGGCTTGAGGGGCGCCATAGAGAATATCGAAGAAAAAGAGCTCGTAAAAGGGGACAATTGGGATCGGTAGCCCAGCAGAAGTGAAGGCGGAGTTGACCATCATGATTCATCTTCAAGAACACTTCACCGATCAAGACGTCCCGCATCAACTGTTTGAGAGCAATAAGTGTAGGATCCGTCGGTTCGGTAGTATTTGAAAGGTACTGAAAGGCGACCAGATGTAGAAGAAACATCTAGGATTTCCATAGCGATTTGAGTAAAAAGAGGTTTAAGCGTATGAAACCCCTGATCGAACTTCGCCTTAGTCGATACGGGCCGAGCGGGGTTTTGGGGCTGGCTGTTAAGACGAGCTGAGTAGGCTGAAACAATAGCATTGTATGGGAGGAGTGGGTTGATTGCAGCGTGCACGCGCTTGACCTGATCTTTGAACTCCCTGGAAGGCATAAGTTGAAGACCGCAAATCTTTACACACACAGCTTACATAAAATAGAGTGCGGCGGCTTCCAAGTCTACTGTCTTCATTAACCGCTGTTTACTCGATGGAAAACGCGCAGTGTTCAAATTTCATTTCTATTCTTGTCCCCGCCGTTCACGACGAAGCATTTTCTTGGCTACCTCCCCCTCTCAAAACTGATCTATGGAGTGATTTTGTTTCAGTCTGCTACAATGATGGCGAACGGCGTACCAGACTCGAACAAAGAGGCTTAGAACTCTTGCAGTCCTCTCTTGAATCCCTGCTCAGTACGGAGTACGACAATTTCGAGAACGGTCGAGCGGTACGTAGGGGTATATGCGCTTGCGACCTTCCCTAACTGGCATCATCCATTTTAGAGCCTCATTCCTGCACTAACGCATACAAAGATTTCGGCTGCGCTTGTTCCTCGCAAGATGTTCAGTTGACAAGAAGCAGCATGCGAGGACTCTGCTACTCCTCGTTGCTCTCTGTGGCGAGCAGTTCGATGAAACCACGGTTAAAGACTGGGTCAAAGCCACCTACGCTCCTCTCTTCGAGAAGTTATTCCTCTACTCCAACAAGTATATCACCGCGTTAGACCGTTCATGTACTGTACTCATCCTGAACGTTTCAGTCTTCAGAGTCAAAAGCGGCCCCGCCCAGATACAGACGATGACGAAGAAAACAAGAATCGCAAGAAGCCTCACTTAAGCACTGTCGCTCCCCTTGGACCCTCGAAGATCCTGAATAGTAGCCCGTCAACAAGCCCACGCGCGCCCAAGCGCCCGCCTCCAAGTTCCGAAGGAGACGAGACCCCCAATAGATCTGCCCCGAGCGATATTCTCCCTCTCAGCTCCGCAAAACCTAGCTTTAATCACCCTACTCTTCCAGTCTCTCCCCAGCATTCAAATCTGATCCATCTCCATGTCTCATCTTTGCAAGACCCTCCACCTCCATCCTTTACCAGTTCTCTACCTTCGACGCCTCTTCCGGCGAATAACAAGCCATCAGATTAGTCAAGATCGACCTCATTGTTGGACGTTCGTTGGATTTCCGGGAAGAGGCAGCATTCGATCTGGACTATCTCGTACTTCGTGGAAGGTTTGGATTTTTGGACACGCTATCAACAATCTACGGCTAGCAATTCTGTTTCTGCCACTTTGTATCGCTCAATTGTGTTATCTTTTCCTATCTTTGAATCATGCATGTACGCTGTTTTGCAGCACATTGTAATTCTCTAACCCCGAACCGCTGGCTGCTGTCTATATCAATCCTCTTTCCGACTGGTCTTGTTCTGCTTGCGAATCTCCGGTTCATAAGAACGATGTGTTCGGTACACTCGCATGTGCATTGCTGCAAAGACCATTGTTAGCGAAGAGGGCTCAATGGACCGAACAGCGGGGGCGAACTCGTGGGTTTGCGATCTTCAGCAGCGAATTTGGCTTCTGTCGGTCATATCATCTACTCAACTTCTCGATCCGTATTTTGTGACGTAGACATTAAACAGGTTGTATCTCTAGAATTATAGTGAATGACTTAGGGAAGTTTGGAACATTATTGTAACGAGTGCGCAAATAGAACAGAGCCAAGAAGTCTACTTGAGGTCATCGAGGGGCAAGGATCAGTACTGTGAGGATTGTCTTCACATAACCTGGCTGCTCGGCGCTTGGACGGCCTTGGTAGTCGGCGTGGCGCATCAAAGGACGAAGGGTGTCGTTTGCCAAAAATAGAGTGACCACCTACTAGAGACACAGTTGTCGAACGAGTCGTACAGCACGACCTTTGACGGCGCACTGTATCTGGGGAAGTAGCAAAGTGAACCACACCCAGAGTAGGTCGTTGCCCAAGAGTTCGTGGATCTCGTGCACTCTGCTATCGAATGATAGCTCATCCGTGTGATCAGTCGGCAGCAACCATCTGTGCTGCGAGGCTTTCGAAATCGCGATGATTTTCTTCGGAGCCTTGTGCCATAAAGCCTCAATGACGCGGTCGATGAGCATGTTGCCAGAAAAAAGGAAGAGTAAAGGCAAAGTACGAGAAATCTCGGTATTTCGTTTAGCGGGCGCCAGGTGTACATATATCGTTTTCGCGACAAGAAATTGAATGGAACGTAGTCCACGTCAGTGTCAAGCGTTAATATGCCGATGGTTCGGCAAGACAAACATGTTCGTAATTGCAGAATACCCCCCGAGTCGCTTGAAAGGAGATAGCGAGCACGGAACACGTCGACGACAGCAGACCAGACCAGTGTACGTTTGAATAAACGATTGGTTCCGCAATACCATGTACTGCTTGGATTTGGCACAGGGGACAAGGCTATAGTAGAACGAGATGCAGCGTTTCTCTCGATAGATTCTATGTAGCAACTTGATAGCAACATCGATCCTGTTGGGTAGAGTCATGCAAAACCGGTGGCATTAATTTGAAGTAAAACCGTACTGACCAAATTTTGCCACGGAGGGCACAACAGATTGAGCCGCATGGTCACTACCCATCGTTCTGGAAAGCGGACTCAGCAGCTCTAGATGTCGACACTATGGCTTGAGATTGAAGGAAATCAGATTCGTAAATGAATGGCAAGAGAATCGACATACCTTCAGATTAAAAATGGAGTGCATCATTCGGACGTCGCATCGTAAAAGAAGATGAGACAGTGGCGCGAAACTCTGATTGCCTCAGTCATAGATAACCTTTCAGATGTGGGTGGGCTGAGTAAATAAGGCTCTTTCAAGGTCAGAGGGAGTGGGAGTATTTGTGCTAGTCTCGCCGCTGCCCAGCGTTCCGTGCCTCTCGAGGCTCTATCATGTTTCCGATTGTGACCTTCAAAGCTGTCGTTACTCGAAGAAGACGTGAGTAATTCTCCGTGTTGTATAACATCATCATGATGTTTAACATGTCCTCCGCCACTTCGGATCATATGATGAGTTCGCACGGACCGCTGTGTGAATGTGAGTCTGCCAACGTCAGTGTCTGTGCCGTCAGTTTCTGGATATGGGAAAGCAACCAAGTGTGCTCACACAACAGCCTCCTAAGGGAATTTGGCGGGCATCACCGAGCGATATCCTTTTCTGGAAACAACGACACAGTTGCTGTTGCTCTGGAGTCTGCTGTAATGCATTTTTCACGATTAATCGCACTTGTTGACGAAGAAAAAGTTTGCAAAGGGACCCTGGAGAGCACAGGAAAAGTAGCAGGCTCTGCGCTCCTTGGTTATTGGCAGTGAATTGCCACGGTTTGGTTTGATCACGTGACCCCTTATAATTACAGACGCGACGTGAAGTTGAAAGCCTCGACCTCCCTTTCCCCCTCAAACCACGTTATCCCTTCAAGATGCCTGTTGAACACATGTGCGTCTAGCTATGGATTCAAGCGTCTTGGTACTGATGTCTCCTAAAGCCGCCAGCGTATGATGCAGGACGCCAACCTCTATCCTGAGTTTGGCGCTCCTCGCCAGTCGAAGGACTCACCGTCAGCTATCGTACGTTCACAAAAGTTTTATAAAATTCAAGAAATTCTGAATGTGCGCAAACGGTTGTACAGTCTGTTGCGTCAACCTCTAGTGGAGGTTCTTCAGTGGCTGCTCATTTAATTGGTCGAGGGACGAGCACCATTGTTGTTTCTTCAGACGACGAAGACGAAGAACTCAAACCCGTACAACGTCCGAGGTACAACGTCCGCTTTTATGTTAGGTTGTTTCTGACTGATAGATCTTATGCTAGCGTTGTTCCTTCCAAAGCTTCCGTTGTACCTCTTCAACCATCGCGGTTTGACCACGCCAATATCCGGGATCTCACTCAGCAGAAGGTTGACACAACCAAGTTCCCGCCGCCTGCACCTTTTTCGATAAAGATTCCGTCCAACAGGGACATTTTACAGGAGCGACTGACGCTGGCGCCGCCCACCTCTAAAGTAAGTGGCAGTTTTTTTTCACCAGTATCTTTCAATAACAGCCGCCTTTTAGCCCACAGATGGTGACTCTATTGCTATCCCCGAATTCGCAGACGACAACGTGTACATCTCTCCTGCCGACGCTGAGAAGGCCTTACGGGATCTGATGAGTGGCGGGATGAATGAGGAATTGGAGACGGAAATCAATATGGAGGACGCGACCGTCAAGGGATTTCAAGAAGATATCAAGCTACTTCCACATCAAATCATTGGTCGTTCATGGATGAAGGACCGAGAGGATGTGACGAAGAAGAGGACAGGCGGTATTCTTGCAGATGATATGGGGTACGCCTGCATCTGTATTAATTTGTCGCGTGCTGACTTTGTGAATGGCAGTCTTGGAAAAACGATCCAAACGCTCACCCGGATTGTCGAAGGACGAGCTCGCAAGAGTGATCGAGACGACGGGTGGTCAGCAACAACTCTGTATGTAATTTTTACTCGCTTCTATAAAGTCAGTCATTCATTATGGAAACAGTGTTGTATGTCCTTTGGCACTCGTTGGGCAATGGGCAGATGAGATTGCCAAAATGGCCGTAGATGTATCCGTTCACAAGCACCATGGCACAAACCGAACGCAAGGTGGGCAGATTCAGAACCAAAGATAGAGGCTATTATTTGATGCTTTCCTGCAGACCCCCAGATGTTGCGCAAGTACCGGGTGGTCGTCACAACCTACGACGTCGTAAAATCGGAGTACGAGGCCTACATGTCGTCCTCGAAGGACGAGTCCCAGACGAAACTCACCTCAAAGAAGAAAGCAGGCGACGCCAATGACTCCGATGATTCTGCTGGATCTGCAGAACACTTTGGCCGCACCATCGCCGGGAAGACAAGGAAGCCGAAGTCGAACAAGAAGTCTGCTCTCTTCCAAGTCCCATGGTGGCGTATCGTTCTCGGTATGTTTAAAACATGAAGTTGCCCTTTCATTGTACTCATTCACCTGTTAGATGAAGCGCACAACATCAAGAACGAGAAGACGAAGGGTGCGATTGCTTGCTGTGAACTAAATGGCAAGTTCCGATGGTGCCTCACGGGTACCCCCATGTACGTAGCTAGACAATGCACCGGGCATAACTATCTGTTATATTAACATAAATCTTCTAGGCAGAACAATGTCGTTGAATTGTACTCTCTTATCAAGTTCCTGCGGATCAAGCCACTATCGAACTGGGACACGTTCAACATTCAAATTGCGAAGCCCGTCAAGAACGGGAGAGGTGCTAGTCGAGCTATGAAGCGGCTTCAAGTCCGTCTTACTCATTCTTTCATTGCTCAAGTGCTCATATTGTCGTTGCATTCAGGTTGTGCTGAAGCAGATCATGCTGAGGCGTCGGAAGGACCAATCTCTGAACGGCAAGGCACTCATCGAGCTTCCCCTACGCATCGTCAACGTCGTCTCATGTCCGTTCGACCCATCCGAGCAGGCGTTCTACGCGGCGCTGGAGGGGAAGATGGAGAGTGTAATAGAGAAGCTGATGGCGAAAGGAAAGAGCAACTACATTTCCGTTCTCCTTTTGCTACTCCGACTTCGTCAAGGCCCGTTAAAGTTCTTTCATCTGGGTTGGGGTTGTCTGACCTATGATATTCTTGTCTAGCCTGCAACCACCCTATTCTCGTTACTCAGGATTACCAAACGGATGCCGATGCGCTGGACCCGAAGGCGAAGAGAAACGACGATGATCCCGACCCCGATGACCTAGTAGGCGCTTTCGCCCAGCTCGGGGTGATCCGCAAGTGCCAAGTCTGTACTACAGAGTACGCCGACCCCCATATCTCTCTCAGCATCTTTTTTGATCATGGTTTACAGGCTTGGTCCAGATAACACTGAACCGGGCGACCTGGAATCCCACTGCGTTGACTGTGCGCCTCTGGCACGGCAGGCGGAATCGACGCGTCCTTCGTCTGCCAAGATCAGGATGATCTTGAAGCTTCTTGGAGAGGTTGACGAACGGTCCAAGGGCGTGGAGAAAACAATCATTTTCTCGCAGTTTACGAAGATGTTGGATCTCCTTGAACCGTTCTTGAAGGACAAGGGTATCGCATTTGTTCGCTGTGAGTAGTGCATTGTGTTCCTGTTGCTGCTCGTATTGACACAACTTGTTTTATGTTTAGATGATGGTTCCATGGATGCGAAGGCCCGTGAGGCGTCTCTACAGGTCATCAAGAAGTCGAAGGATATACGCGTTATCTTGATTTCGTTCAAGGCCGGCAGCACAGGTACGAAGCAGTTCTTTTAACTGAGTGCATCACTGACACCTTCGTACAGGGTTGAATTTGACTGCCTGCAACAACGTCATTCTTGTCGACCTGTGGTGGAATCCGGCTCTGGAGGTATGACTACAATTTGCTTTCTTTGAGCACTGCTGACATTTTCCAAAGGATCAAGCATTCGATCGCGCACATCGGTTCGGTCAAACACGCGATGTCAACATCTTCAAGCTGAAGATCGATGAGACGGTCGAGGACCGGATATTGGCGGTAAGTCTGCCCTTTGACCCATGCGTTTACATCCTGATATGAAACCTCTCGGATCAGCTACAAGAGAAGAAACGCGAACTTGCACGGGCGGCCTTGAGCGGTGATAAAATTAAGGACATGCGTCTTGGCATGGACGACCTTTTGGCCCTGTTCCGGCCTGGTGGACGGGACGACGATGAAGAAGACGATGATTAGAGTTAGAGTCGTGGAATACTGTATACCACTTTTATGCATTTTGGAACCTACATATATCTATACGCATCTGCTATCGCATTGTTGTTTATGAGTCCGAGTCGGAGTCCTCTCGAGTCTCCGCGGGTGTTGACTCATCGGTGGTCTGAGGGCGCAGTGCAGATGTTCCCACGTCGAGTTCTACATTCATGATCTGTCTTCTCCATTGATCTTCTCTGTTCTGCCTCCCTCCTTGCCTGCCTGTCCAGCGTTCAGAGAGAGAGAGTTATCAGAACATCACGCCGCCCGTCTGGAAATGGTTTGCCTGTATTAGCGAGGATCAAGTCCCAACATGACTGAGCAGCCTGCAAGTATCGCCCGGTATGTATCAGCCGCTTTTCCCCCATCTTTGCGCCGCTGATCTCTTAAAACGTTGACGGAGCAGAGAGGCGAAGGGTATTCACCAATCTTTGAAGGAATTATTGAAGAACAAAGAGCCATTTGACAAGGAAGTTGATTTTCAACGGAAGAAGTGAGTGCTGCTTTTCTTTGTGAGCTCTCAAACTCATCAACCAAAGCCTTCGGAGGCGCTACTTGAGCCTACTACTTGTCCACCCGTACGCAAAAGAGTCTAAGGATGTCGAGAACCATCTCTGGATGCAGACATCCTACGCTTTCATCTCTTCGTATAAGCAGCGGATCCTTAACCTAGATCGCTTAATTCAGAGCAAAATGCGGCAACCACAACAACCAAATCAGCGCCCGAACAATGTGCCTGTCGTGGAGCACCGCAAAATCGTACAACGATTCCGCCAGTTCCTCGCAGACGAGGAGAAGTTCTGGAGTCAGCTCGTGGTCCGTCTACGCCGATCTTTTGCTCTTGATGAGGCCACCCCAGCCCTCGTCGCCCTTGGAATCATCTCTGAAACCGATGATTCAATCTCTCAAGTAGCGGAGGGCTCTGATGCAGGAGGCGTTCCGGGTCAGGGCCGGAATCATTTTCAGTTCCCACCCGAAGACGCCTCCACACCTTTCATGCCGACTACTTCGGAGGAGAAAGCTTCGTGGTTGGCCATTCTTAGCAAGGCATTGGTCTGCCTGGGAGACATCGCTCGATACCGCGAACTATACAACGAAAGTGGTGGAAGACCGAGGGCCGGCCAGGAAGAAACTGGACTTACGAGAAGAGGCCGTAATCGCCGAGGAGGCCAGTCCGCCGAGGAGCCCATCCCACGGCCGCGAAACTACGAGAAGGCACAGCAATGTTATGAACAAGCTAGACTACTGGTACCCGATGATGGCAATCCATCTCACCAGCTTGCAATTATCGCCACATATCGGAAAGACTCCTTCCTATCCCTCACGCACTATTATCGCGCCCTCTGTGTACGCACGCCGTATGACACTGCCTCCGAAAATCTTGGCTCAGTGTTAGGCAAAGCGCTAGAGGCATGGAAGACGCGATCTCGGCGAGAGCGAGATAGACACGAAGCCTTGCCACCCCGCGTCCAAGTTGAGGCCTTTAGGGAGAACATCGTCGTTCTGCACTCATTATGGAAGGTTGGGATGGAGAAGGGCCTGAAAAAGTAGGTTCAAATACATTATTTCTCTTTTCTTCAATTGATGATATGATCCAGAATGGAGTCACTGTCTCGGCGGCACAACAAAATCGTGCTCGATGCCTTCACCACTCTTCTTTCCCAACGATACCTTCCTACTGACATGATTTCAAACGCAATCGTTCTCTCACAAGGCGCGCTTTGGAAGCATCGAATGATTCGGCCTTCATCAAACTCTGCGCTGAACCGAAGGCCAGAATTACCTCCGCCTCCTGAAGGCACATCGGTCGTTATCGAATGGCATATTCTGGAGCATCTGCTTGACCTCCATCGTGGGCTTTTGGAAGTGGGTCTGGATGAGCTCAAAGTCCCGCCGCCCAGGGATGCTCCCGGGGACGATCTGGCTCAGCGTATTACGGCTACATTTAGACGAAGCCTACCCGCCCTTCGGATCGCTAGCAAATGGTTACGGGCCAATTTCAAGTACTTAACTCAGGATCACGAATTCGACGCATATCAGGAAGCGAAGCGCACTGAGGGTGTGGAAGTAACTCGGAACCCGAAATATCTATTCAGCCAGACCTCGAAGCATACTCAAGGTTTCTGGGACGCTTATACCAGCTTCATCTCCGAGCTATCGAATGTTTTCGGCTACCATAAGCTTCCGCAGCTCACTGCGCCCTTGGAGGAAGATATTGAAATGAGAGGTTTCTTACCCCTCAAGAATATGATGGGAGACGTGAGCGTTGATAAAGAGGGCAGGGACCCGTCTGGGGTACCTCGCGAGACGCATCCCAATGACTGGCAGCTGATGAGAATTGCGGATTTGATACGGGATGCGAGAGCAATCGCAAAGCTCGAGGTCAGTATTCTAATGGTTGTTCTGCATTCGAGGCTGATATTCGTCGTCAAGAATTCTCCCATCAAAATGCTACATGCGTCTTACTACACTTTTAGGGACGAAAGCGTTGAGCCTTTCCAAGCACACCAAGCACTGCATACGCGCACGCGCACGAAAGCCAAGGAGACCGTGGTGCCCATTGTGCAGCAGAACCCGCTGGCTCTAGGTGGCGATCCGGTGGATAAAGACGACGACGACGACGATAACATGACGGAGTTGACCTCACGGACAGACGATGATGTCATCAATGATGCTTTCCAATTTTTACATGCAGACGCAGAGGACGAAGATCAAGACGACGAGATAGTTTGGGATCCAAGGTATGTACTCTTCCGTATTTATATTTGCTGTACTAGATTTTACATGACAGGGCTCCGGTATCTCCTCTATCGTCTCCAATTTCACATGCGACCCCGGTAACACATTCCAAACCGTTGAAGAGCCCCGTGAAGCACTCGCCGACGCATTCCAAGACCATGTCTCCCTTCATGACTCCGACGTCTGCAAACGTTGCCCCTACCACTGCTCAAGACCTCCTGGATGACGTTAGGAGTGGTCGATCAACCCTGGCTCATCTGGAATCCTCCGCGCCACAGCCACCATTGCTATTCGGTTCGGAATTTTCACATCTTCAGGGTCACAACATCTGGTCTGCGTCTCATGAGGAAAAGTCTCTCAAATTTACCAGCCAGCCCAATCAGACGTACCAAGCCAAACAGTTCCAAGGCTCCGCTCCGCTGGACATGTCCCAGTCGATATGGTCATCACCGTACCCTACAGCGACACAGACCTCGCAAAACTCTCAGCCACATCTCGTCGGGGCGCTGCCCCCCGCTCCCTTTCCTCATCAATCTATCGTGCAAGGTACTCATCAGCGAGTACCATCTGGTTCGCTCAGCCCGTCTCAGCCTTTCCACACGCAACAGTTTGGGCTTCACGACCCATTTTCATATCCTTCGTCCTCCAATCAGCAGCCAATACATCGTCCTGATGCACTTGGTCTCAGCAACGCAGGCTACATCAACTCCCAGTCACCACCCAATCCTGGATCTGGGATGTACTACCAAAGCAGCCCTACATCAGGCTACTCTCATCACTCATCCCTGCACGATCCTCGATTGGCGCAGCACTTTGTTCAGCCGCCGTCACAGATATGGGGAAATGTCGGGTAATCGAAGGACGCATTGTTTCGTAGTTTCTCACCAGGCCTACGACCAACGGATTATGCTTCCAGGTCCTCCTTCCTTCAACTCTTCATTAGAGTCTCTCGTCTTTCCATTGCCACAAAGTCCCACGGAAATATCCGAGGGCACGAGCAATTGACGGAGCATGCGGTTCTGCGGTCATAGATACGACGCAACCTACGCCTGAAGCCCAGGATGAATGAATACATGAAGGATAGCCCGTGACTGGTCTAGCCTTCCTGCTGCTCCTTCGCCGTCGTCGACGACAGTATCGCCTCTATCTAGCGTTCACTGTACTAGTAGTACCAGTCTTTTCTTTCTTACCTATTTCTCTGTCATGCTTCCTTGTCATCGCGTAAAATTATCATGAATTACGACTGTAACGTTGATGGATTATTTTGCCTTTGCATTACATACCTAGGGGGATCCGTTGACGCAGCCGCTGTAGTACTAGTCCAAGGTTTTGATCGTTGTACGGTACTCTCCTTCGAGGGTTATCGACCTGGTTGCGAGTTGGTCTTATATCTGCAAGGGAATATAATACATAACCATTTCGTTGATAGATACCAGTACACATATTGTTGTCTTTTTAAGTTGCCGCCTCTGCGAGTTCCCAAGGCTTCTTCCTCGCAGGGACCGTAGATTGGCTGGGGGGAGAATTCTGAATGTAGACGGAGGATTACTACCTAAATCAAGGAATTGCCAGTAGGAAGCAGACTTACATTTAGTAGCTCTGGTATGACCTTATTATTTGGGATCTGATCTATCTTCCCTGACTCAATCAACTCCTGCAGCTCAGCAAATGTGAGGACGCGTGTTTCGTCGACATTGATTGCTGGTTCTGAATTATCCGGAACAGCTGCATCGCGCTGTGCTTCTTCGTTTATCACTCGGAGAGAGTATTCATAGTTGCGAGCGTCGTCCATCGAGAGGGAGTTGCCCGTAACACTGTGCCCCGAAGAATTTAGCCCACAATATCACAATATGTCACAGAATCTCACCGATTGAAATAGAAAATACGCGTGCGACGTAATATCTCATCCTTCGCCTCTGGGGTTGGGTTACCCTCTAATGCTCCCCCAGCTATCAGGCTCGCCAGACCTTGCTTGACAGGTTTGATCTTGTCAAACACCTCGTTGAAATACAGTGGTGGTAGACAACGCACCTGATAGGTTTCGTCTGAGGCGAAGGGGTAGTTTGCATAACTTTCCAGTGGGTTAGTAGACAACGTTTCCGAGTCGGAACGGGTAGCTTCCCCAGTTGACTCCATGATGGACGACGTAGAGATGTCGGACTTCGGATCTGCTACTTTGCCTCATCTAACAATGAACACGTCGACCCCTATAAACTGCATCGTCACATACGCCGTATATACTGCGCCGTAGCTTATATTAACTCTCACAGAGACGACATACAGTACGTGGCTCGACCACGACATCTGATCTTGTAATGCGGACTATTCTCCTTCAAAAACCCTGGATCTGGAAGGATGAAATGGACAAAACAGAGCCCCTTTTTCCAATGCCGGACTACATCATAGTTGACGAGGCAGCAAGCGCTACTAATGTCCAGTCCAGTGTCCCCGAATCCTTACCGAAAGACTCGGACTTGGTTCGTGACCATTTTATATAACCTAGACTCACTTTCTAATGCTGATACTAAAGCGCGCTCCTCATGCTGCGGATACCTTTTCCCTTTCCACTCCAGGTTTCCTTCGGGCGTTGGAGACTCATCCAATCACTTCTGTGTGTCTCATTTAGTTAAATCATCGAGATTGAGCCTTATCATTGTGTGCCCTGCCTAGATGTACACCACCATCTTCTTCCTTCTTTCTGCCTTGCTTTTGATCTTATTAGCGTGAGTGCCGTTTGATCAGCGCTAAGAATGAGTCTTTGAACTTGCCTAGATCCGTCGCTCTCTCTACTGTCCTTGCCGTCGCCCTTTCGGTGGCCTCAAGTGGAGTCCTACTGATCCTGACTCTGGGAATCAAGCTAGGTACGTCCTGTCACTTCTACAGTACCTCGTAGTAAAAGTTCAAATCTATCTATAGCGATAGCGCTCGGCGTTGCTATGCTGCTGCTCACCTGCGTCGTTGCCGTCATCACTTTCCTCTCGGTAGTGGGCCAATTCATACTCCAAACTGCTCGCCAATCTCTTCCCCAGGTCGCTGACATACTACTCCGTGTGGATTGGACAACTTTCCCGAATGACTTTTCCACTTACATCCTAAATGCTCGTGAGCGGCGAGCCGCCTCAGCCAATAGCTCGTCCGGGCTACTAGCGACGAGTCGCCGCCTCGAAGATATGTGTCTAGGAGCTGCGTTTGAACTTACAGAGAAATTGGTCCTCATTCTGAGGCGGGTCACGACACTCTTGTCGTCGTCTTTTCCACCCCTCACCGAGCCAGCGAGTACAGTTCCACGCGACGCCAGCGGTCGTCCTCCCTCTGACGCGTTCGGCTCCTCGACTTCAGTATCGTTAGATATCCCAAGAGGAGAAGGTCACCATTCATCGGTTCTGGGTTCCCGCAGGGAGGCGGCAAGCCGAAAGGGCTCGGCGGCTGACGGGGACTTCGCTGGATAGATGGGTTTCACATATGATCCGAGGGAGTGCTCCACTAAAACTCGGACGACAACTGGCAAGCAGTTATGGTTATCATTGTACTTCAAATCTCATTGTTACATTTGTTTTTGGAAATTTCTTATGTTGAAAAAATACCGGCTCCACAAATGCGACCATCAAGAGGTTCTAAGACGTGACCGTCAAGTGGTTCGCATGAGTGAACAACAGCTGTAGAACGGATGGTTTGGACTGAGACGCCACTCTCCCCACCCAATGCATACCAATATTGGCGAGGACGTGCCGCAACAGGTCATCGGCGTATGGACCTGATAGCGTTGGTTTTGTATAAAGTCCACCCATTGGCAGTCTCTTTTGCCATCTACAGCCGTTGGGAACATATCAAATATGTGGGCTAGGAGGCTCAGACTACTATACCTATCCTTCCCTTGTCTCGATCAGGTTCTTGCTTTTTGTTCAACCTAAGTTTCGGCCTTTGCCACAGTTACGTAACTGTTAACTTTTTGTGTTTTTTCGCGCTCACGTTTTTTCCAGTCACTTCGACTATCGCGACGCGACGCGTGTTGGGTAGGACTGTAGAAGTCTTCATTTTCCACATCAACTAAATAAATGTTCCCAGATCTCATCACGTCCTTGAGATATACACAGAATCTAAGCGGTCTCATTGTCGAACAACTCTGTCAAACGAAAACAAACTGCCTCAAGGGAAAAGACCTAACATTTAGACCTGCGCCCTTTAGAATTTCCGCCGTGTAGCCGCCAGAACGAGGTGTGGGAGCACTACCATATCCGATTCCAATCCTGATATTGTCAGTCAAAGGCTCAGTGTCCCGCCAGGTAGAGAAGTAATATACATCATAGGCGCTCGAAGCGATACAAACGGAGAAATACATCGTAGGTGGGTACAACGCAAGACAAGACTCGCTCAGAAATTACGTTTCAGCCGGTGGTGTACAAACGTGCCTGTAACAGAGGCTTCAATGATACTGTTGGCGGTCGACAACGGATTTTCGCGGAGAAGGCAGCAAGAAGTCGCCTCGAGTGGTAGAGGGCACGAGATCGGTGGCATGGTCCGAGATGGAGTAGATTGTTGCTGGAGGAAAGGCGGATGAATCGTCGAGATCGTGGGTGGGGGGAAGGGGCGTCCTTCGCTGAGCTAGCCAAGTAGATGGAGCCGGCCTCTTCACACCACGGGGACTGTGTGGACATCGTTCAATCCCGAGACGGCAAAGATAATCCATAAAGTGCTCACCCTTGACCTTCTGCATATATTTTAGCGAGGGCAGATGCGAGAGGCCCGAGATTCGTTTCGATCCAGAGGTAAGCAGCGGCTTCTCCATACTGCCCCATATGCAGTCCGACCAAGAAGAGTACTAGGCGACAGGATAACGGATCGTGAGTAGAGGGCCATGGAAGCGCAATTCCATTTTGCTGAGAGAGGGCTGAGAGGGTGGTGATGTCTAGCAGAATATTAAGAAAAGCCTATATCATGCAAGTCAGTCGACAGGACGAGAGTAAACACGGCACTCCGCTTACATCCGTCCACTCTTGGGGGAACATTGGATGGCATTCTTTGAGAATAGAGAGGTAACAGGATCTAAGAAGATGCTCTGCACTTTCTTCATACTGCAAACGAGTGGGGCTGTCCCAGAACAAGAGCGTAGGAATGTCCCAGGAGAAGTTGGGGCTAAAAATACATAAAAGAAGGGCTCTAAGAAGATAGCTGTAACTGTCCATGGCGGGAAGCAGGAAAAGGGTCTATGGTTGGCAAATTACAGTTGGGCGGTCGTTCAAACGTTCAAAGTTGGGCGTCGCGGGCGGTTAAGTTTGGCAACTTTGTTAGTATTGATTTCTATCGGAGATGCCAAGCAGGGTTCATGCTGTTTGGGTCGACGACACTACAAGTTGCACTCAAACCATAGTCTCGAAACCAGCCGTTACGGATTTGGTCCACTGTTGGGGTGGAATGATCACCGTAACGTCTGGTACGGAATA
>JABCKH010000421.1:0-16067 GCA_018851285.1 Lyophyllum semitale | reverse complement strand
CGGAACTGTTCAGGCAGTACGTCGCGATCGAAGTTGAATTTCGGAGACCCCGCGAGTGCACGTGAAACCGCTTCGGAGAACTTGGCAGGGTGAGCGGTAGACAACACGATCTGGTGAGTATTTGAAGAGCTAACCCGCGATGAACACAATGACGAAATGACGAAATGAATGGAAGATGAGCTTACCTTGTCCTTGCGACGATACGTGAAGCAGCAAGGGCGACAGCAGTGTGAGGGTCAGCGATGTACGAGACATCCTGTCCGAAGAACGCCTGTATCGTCGCGAGAGTCTGCAGCACAAGTCGTGTGGGTAATGGGTAAAGCGGGAAAGAAAACATATGAATACCTCCTCATCGGATATCCTCTCGGCCGAGAAGTCTTTCCTAGCAGACTCGAGAACGGCGATCGGCAACTCAACCCTACCGTTGGCCTTCATGCTCGACATCCAGCTATCGAGCAATCTGCCGGCTTCTTTCTCCTTCTCGGCTTGACCTCCAGATGCATTCTCAAACGCGAGGTACCAAAGTAACCGCTCGAAGTTACTTGAGACCAAGACGTCCATCGCCGGGCTGTGGGTCTCCTTCACCCCAGACAAGGCTGTTCCCTGCTTTCCGTCTGACGATCCGTCCGCGGGTGCTGTAGCCCTGGATGATCCATCGTCGCCCGTCACCAAAGAATCAACCTTTTCGTACTTCCCGGTCTTCCAGAACCGGGCGAGGATATCGTTCTCGTTAGTCGCTACGACCAATTTCGACATCGGGAGGCCCATGCGTTTTGCGTAGTACCCAGCGAGGACGTCGCCGAAGTTTCCTGTCGGAACGACGTACTGAATTTCGATGTTGTCGATGTTAGTTCCGGAAGGAAGTTGAGATTGGAGGTGGAAGTAGGATAGGAAGTAGTACACTGTTTGGGCTACGATGCGGGCCCAGTTGATGGAGTTGACGGCAGCCAGCCGGTGTGTAGAGTTGAACTCTCTGTCTGCAAAGAGCGACTTCAGGATGTCCTAGATATCAATGAGTATCAGATGTGCATCAAGTTATCCTATAAAGTCATACAGACTTGGCAGTCGTCAAAGGTTCCCTTGACAGCAACGTTGTGTACGTTCGCATCGGTGACAGTGGTCATTTGGGCTTCCTGAATGGGAGATACACGTCCTTTTGGATGGAGAATGAAAATAGAGATGTTGGCCTTGTTTCGAAGTCCATAGATTGCTGCACTAACAGGGAGGAGTTAAGCGGTAGATCCCCAATCAGAATTGCCTAGTACGCACCTTCCCGTGTCACCACTAGTTGCACCGACAACAGTCAACCTCTCCAACTCTTCTCCTTCCGCCTTGCGTACGTTTTTACGAAGCAGGATGAATTCAAAAAGGTTGCCGAGCAGCTGAAGCGCCACGTCTTTGAACGCGAATGTCGGCCCGTGGAATAGTTCTAATACGAAAGTCTTGTCGTCCAGCCTCTTCAAAGGCGTGACGTCTGGATGCCTGAACGTCTTGTAGGACTTCTCGGCCAGCTGACGGAGCTCTGCCTGGGAGATCTCGTTCGGGGAGATATATAAGGACAGGACAGCAACTGAGAGGTCAATGAAAGAGTAGTCCTTCCACTCCGATTTCCAGTTTTTTGGCAAAGTTGGGATCCGTTCGGGGATGTATAGTCCACCATTGGGTGCCAGACCCGTAAGGACTGTCTGTGTAAAGCACAAGGCCAAATGTTTCAGTGGGCCAGTTCACATATGAGAGAGTGCTGGACCTCTTCGAAAGAAAGTCTTTCGTCCCCGCCGCGAGTCGAGAAATACTTCATGGCGGATACCAAGGGGCTTGTCAAAGATCGATCACTGGCATGTGGCGGTAACTCAAAAAGTTATAAATACGACAACGCTCCGCCGTCGAAATTCCGCCCCGTCTGTCCGAGTCCGTCCGAGTCCACCCATGAATTATGCACGTACTCTTCGGGTGTCCGAATCTCCGAAATATCTTAACGAGTACTTTCGAATAACTCTACGATGCGTAGCGCTGTAGCCTCCTTGGTTCGCTAATTTACTATGTTACAATCGTATCGTGAAATGCAATCCTTAGACTCTCTCTACACCTTTTCAGATTCCTCGACTTTCCTTTCTTCGAATGGCCGGTCCGTGCCAATGGCCACGACGTCACCTTCCTCTTCATCCATCTTGTGGAAGAAGACCCAGATGGCGATCGCAGCAACGAAACAAGCTCCTCCAACGCCAACGAAGGGCCAAATCAAATTTGGATCCTTGAACGACGGCGAGATGATCAGAATGAGCGCGCTAGACAGGGAGTTCATGAATAGGACGATCGCAAATATGAGCCCCTTCATTCTCTGAGGTGCACGAGTGTATGCACTTGAAGCTCGGTATCAGACTCTCTCTTCAGAGATGGGCAGAGAAAAACGTACATTTCATAGCAAGTAATATTAACGAGGAGTTCTCCCATCGCTGGAAGAACGTACAGAGGAAGCTGCGCCCAGACACTGAGCGGCGATACCGTTGTTCCGATCTTGCAGTTTGTCGAGAAGTAACCGCAAGGCGAGGTTTGGTAGACATGCCACTGAAGGATCGCACCGACAAGCATCATTGCTGCGGCGAGCAGGTAACCCACGACCACTATCATAGTCACTCGGGATGAATATACCTTCCGTGCGCAATTGGCTAGAACTCACCACGGCGAATAGGCGAGAAATTGACGCCAATTTTTCGAAGGTAAGGGTAAATCTAGTTGTAAGGTGAGCATAATAATTCGCTACGATGTAAGGATCTAAAAGTCATACCACAAAATTCAAAACAGGTGCCATTACAATGATCGTAAGGGGGTTGAAGTTCGAAAGCAGATCGTTCGGTGCACCATTTGTAGTCATGCTTCCTGCTTGACTGGTTTGAATCGTACTCAAGCCATTATCAGCAAGGTAAAAGATGGGAAGGAAAATACTACAATACTGTGAGTTCGAAGCAATATGATAACAAGCAATGTACGTACAAGAGTTTGCAGGCTTTAAACGTCCGTCTGATCTCATCGACAAAATCATCGTCCCAGTCGATCGATCCAGCTTTTTGGTTCTTAAGCCCACCGGATGCGGCGATCTTTGACTGTACGTGTATACTAATCGGTGAATTGATCGTATCTATGCAATTCAGTACTCACTGGTTTCGCAACATCCCAGAAATCATCACCACCCTTGAAGGCCTTGTTGATGCCGCCTCTGGTGATCAGGATTTTGCTTACTTTGAGGGTGTCGTAAACCACAGAGCCTTTGGGAGGCAACTTGATAAGCGATTTGTAGGTGATAGCAAGGAAAATTGGCATGAGGAAGTAGACGATCAGGGGGACGAGGAAGGCAAGCCAAAAGCCGATACGTTTCTCTGCATCTGTTGTTATAAGATTAATAATTATGATGACACGGGTTGTAGATCTGACTTACAGGTAGTCCCTAGCTTAAGGAAAGCCCCGAGATTGATACTCCAGTAGTAGATCTAGAAAAATCCGTTTGAAATTGGACCGCTTTTCACAGCAGAGGTAAACACACAAGCATGATATTCTGAGTTGTCACGCCTGGGTCAAGGATGACCTTTTCCCCGGATTTCAAAGTGGAGATCCTCTGTGCTTGGATGGGTGCTTGATCTGCCATGAGTGGTGCCACGCTGGGGAGATGTTCCATTAGTAAGCATAGAGACCCATGAAACAAGAGACATACGAGGCTTTGATAAAGCCGGTGCCCAGAGCCAAAATCAAGATCGAAATGACAAAGGGTACGATAGCGTGTCCCCCATGGATAATGGATGGAACAGCAGCTGTAAAAATCGGTTAATTCGAGGGTCTAGAAATACATAAATGACTGCGAACCAACGAAAAGTATAACGTGTGCCACAAATCCGATGGCTGTTCCAATGCATATCGTTTTATACTAGTAACGAGAATGAGGTCAGGAGCTCAATGAAAACGTAAACGTGACCCACCCGACCCCATTTCGTATCTGCGATAATTCCACCGAGAATCTAGGCCAACTTGTTTATTTGAACTGTCCAAACGGAAATGTGAACACATACAGGGAAAATATCTGAGCACCTCTTTCGTCAGCATAAAAGAATGATAATCATAACGAGGTGCGTACAGGCGAGAAAACTGAACGTTGTAGTTAGAGCTGTGGCAGTCTGGATGCCCAAACCAAGAGCTCCTGGTGTCAATTGAGTGCCCACGGGTGTTGCTCCAGCTCCGTTACCTCCACGTGGTAGAGGCCGTTGAATGAAATTGTTGAAGACTGAGAAGGATGAACAAAATTTGACTGGAAGGCTTTCAGGAGGACTCACTTCCGCTACATCCGTAATAACTGGCGCGCTCAGCTATTCACGCTTTGGCGTCAGATAAGGCTCATTAAAATAATGAGGCTACGCACCGAATTCCACCACGGCGATGGCATATGCCGCCCATGGTATTGGGGCACTGACGAGCCTTAAAGTGGCTCGTTCTTCGTCGGTTGGTAGACGATGCTCACTCGTGAGATCTTCGTCCGACTTATCATTATGGAAGTCATCAGCATTCTTGATATCGCTACCGTCGTGAGACCCAGCAGTGGGAACACCCTCCTCGAAGTCCTTCTCCAAAGTGGGTTGAGCTATCAATATAGAAATAAGAGGCTAGCAAGTTATCAGAGAGCTGGATGCGTACCCATAAAGTTAGCTGTGCCGGACCACAAAAGCTGGGCGCGGGATAGCCCAACAAGAACCCATACTTATATGCAGTGATCTCTAAGTAGTAGGCAATCAAGCGTGATTATGGGTGCATTGCGATAAGGCGGCATTCGTATATGGCGTGATCCGCTGACCATGTGGTGCACGACGGTGAAGATGGGATCGTTCTCGCAGATTGTCGTGTCTGAACACCTTCAGGCACCTCGCCAAACGTTCTACCAGTTATCGGGACGCGAATCAAAGAGTCTAGCTTCGCAGATACAGGAGGAGAGCATTCGCCGCCTATGCTGGAGTCCTTTGCGAAGTGGCTAGCCGGGGGTAAGGCGCAATCCAAGCCATTGAACACACATAAACGATAATGGTAAGTTCTGGAGAAACGAGTCGATTAAATTGGACTCTGCCGGGTCCATGTAAGTACACCGATAGCAAACCGATAGCAAGTAGAATGAGTGACCGAGATGACCATTGCGATAGTCCATTGATAGCGCTTTTCCGGGTATCGGGCACGTCAGCTGCACACTTGGCAGCCAATAGTCCTTTGACGAGAGGATCAACGCAAGTCTTGGCCCGTCGCCCGCATTCATTGAGTCAATCATTGAGGCTTAGAGTTGGAGTCACGGGTGGCCTATGTAAGGGAATTTCGATCAATCCCAGTCGATGGGTTTACTCAACCTTTACCTGTCACTGTGTCATAACCTTCGAAACCGATGTCAATGAGTCTTCCATTACTCTCTGACCACCATGAGGGTCGCTGTCGTTGGTTCTGGCGTTTCTGGGCTTGCAGCTACGTGGTTGCTCAACGAGTACAGCGACCACACCGTTGATCTCTACGAGGCGGATTCGCGTCCAGGCGGCCATGCCCATACCGTTCGATACACTCCGAAAGATGCTGACGGTAAACTCGGACAAGAGGGTATCGACGTTGACACCGGATTCATCGTCTTCAACCCAAGCACGTATCCAAACTTTTTGCGTTTTCTGCGCATGTACAGCAGCACCGACAAACGTATTCTTCCTACCGAGATGACATTCAGCGTATCGCGAGATGGAGGGGCATTTGAGTGGGCTGGGAAGACCCTCTTCACCGTCTTCTGCCAGGCGAAGAACCTGCTTGATCCCGGAATGTGGAGGTTAGTGTGGGACGTGGCTAGGTTCAATGCCACCGCTGGAAGGATTTTACTGGAAGATGACCAACATGAACAATCCATTGGCGAGTATTTGGATAGAGAAGGGTACTCTTCGTCCTTTAGAGACAACTATCTCATCGTGAGTATTTTCCAACTTCCAAGCGCCCTGTAGACATTCCTAAGACGTTATGCAATTTTCTAGCCGATGACTGCTGCCATTTGGAATACTCCTGCCGACAAATGCGCGATGGACTTCCCCGCAATGACTCTGGTTTGTCAAGGATAATAGGAAGATGATACAACTAGTAACCTCTCGTTATGTTGTAGATCGAGTTCATGCACAACCATCATCTCCTTCAGATTACAGGGAAACCCTCGTGGCTTACTCTCAAAGGTGGAAGGTACGCGTTTCCAGACTACATAAAATACGACGAAGAACCAATGCCAAACAGCAAAGCATACGTTAACCAGATCCTTTCGAACCTCGATAAATCGCATCTACATCTTTCAACTCCAGTCCAGTCCCTCACCCGCCTATCCGCTAAGAGCAGCGATACCAAGTCCAAAATACTCCTGAAAACCTCAACTGGCGTATCCGAAACGTACGAACATGTTGTCCTAGCATGTCACTCCGATGAGGCGATACGTATCCTGCGTACTGGAGAGGGCATCGAAGGTGGACTTGGTATAACCGCTCGCGAAGAGGCAATATTGGGCTCCTTCAAGTGGAACCGGAACGAGGTTGTATTGCATTGCGATGTCAGAGTAAGCCCTGATTTAATTGTTAATACTTACCTACCAACTATATCTGCGCGCCCTAGTTAATGCCCAAAAGCCGCGCAGCTTGGTCATGCTGGAACTACCTCACACGATCCGTAGTGGACAGCAATGGCAAGAAGAAGGCCAACTCGGATACCGTTTCTCTGTAGGTCTTTTTTAAAATCATCCTGGCATGCCTGCTGACGTTTACGCTCCTGCTATAAATAGAACATGCAAGCTTTACCCCTACCTTTCCTTTGACGGTCTAGGCTAACCCTCTTTCTCAAGACGGAATGAACGACATCCAGCACATTCCCGAGGCTAAGTATGGACCTGTCCTCGTCACCCTCAATGCTCCTTTCGAACCTTGCGAAGACCTTCTCGCAGGAAGGTGGAGATACGATCATCCAGTGCTAGACAACAGTGTACGCTCAGCTTCTACCGTTTTTCTTCCATATAGTTTCGATACCCATAAAATCTTGTCAGGCCGTTAAAGCTCAACAAAGAATGCACGAAATCCAATGTATCAATGGTATCTCATTTGCGGGCGCATACCTCCGCTTTGGGTTCCACGAGGACGGGTTCACATCCGGCCTCGAGGCTGCCACTGCGCTTTCTTCCCGACACGGCGTACGCGATGGAACAGTGCGCCCGCCGTTCACCATTGATTACGCTGCGCGGGATGTGCGGCGGACGTCTATCGTCCGGTTCGTTGCTGTGTTGTTTGATTTAGTGGAGGCTTCGGGGCTGAGGGCGCTTGTGGGTCTCGTGGGAAGTGCTGTCTTGTGGGTGTTCAGAATACTTTTATTGTAATGAAATAAGAATGAGAAAGTCTCACAACTACGAGCAATATATCCAAGAGAGGATCATGTTACAGTCGATGATTGGCCCGATGGGAAAAGGAAATCTTTAGCAGCCAAAATAAAAGTATATATGTACTAGTAGGGGGAATGCCGAGAATTAAAAAAGATTCTGCAGAGCATATGCCGTAAGACCCGTCATTGAGAATAACATAAGGATGTACTGTGGGATAAGGAATGCAGAGAGATGTTCAGCGCTACCAGTTCCGCTATACACCTGCGTTAGGAATACCTGTGGGACACGGTAAGGATACCCATCAGCATAATGCAAGAAAGGATTTACCTGGGTCGTTGCAGTCGGCAAGCATGAACAGAACCTACGAGGGGATAAAATTCATTAAGTACATCGCTCTTCCTTCCTCGCCAAAAGATGAAACACTTACATGCAAACAAACTGCAGCACCTTGTCTTCCCTTTTAATAATACCTCCCTCTACCAACCCTCTCACAATCCCAACGCCTATTACAGGCGCCACAACGACCTTTGCTACAGCAAGCATCCCGATAGCACCGGTAGGGAGACTGCGCCACTGGTTGACGGGGACTTTGAGGCGGGCAAGAGCCGAACCCAGGCAAATCAGGCCAAGCGGAACGGATGCGGCGCCGATAAAGGAAGCGGTATCGAAGAGGATGGAGAGTGGTGGTAGGCCGTCCGGTGCAGGAGGTATGTGTGGGTTAGAAAACGTGGATGTGGATGTGGAGGGCGGAAGTTTCACGAAGAGCGCTTTGAGGGGCGGGATCAGAGCGATAGGAAAGGCGATAAGAATACCGAGTGAGGCGGGGGATAGCAACGTGGAGAGGAGAGTGCGCAATATACGGCTGGCAGAGCGGAGGGACGAGAGAACAGAGGGGTGCACCTTGGGAGAAGGAGAGCCGGTCGGCGTGGGCTGCGCTGCGGTGAAAGGAGAGACATGACTTGTAGTGGGCAAGAGGTCCCGATCTTGGGCTGTTGGGATCGATTTGAGGATCTCTCCGCTTGTGATCGTTGGCGTAGGAGAGCTGATGCATGAGGGACCGAACGCGACTTCTGTTGACGTGGGGCTATATATGGGCGAACGCACACCGTCAGTGGGCACTGCAGTTGTCGTGTCGTCGTTGAATGAGACGTGCTTGCCCACCAACACTGGTGCAGTCGCTGAGGTGAAGCCCACAGAGTCATTCGCATGCATTTCAGCCTCGCTCCCCTCTTTCACTTCCTTCTTCACCCATTTTTCTTCATCTATTCCACGCAGCCCACTTCTATCGTCCTTCTCCTCATCGCGCTTCGCCCGCAAACGCCTACCTATAATCCGTGAGATGGCGTTTGGCAGCGCGTATATGACAGCCCTCCTGCGGCGCCTCACTGCCTCCTTGACCTCCTCGGGTTCAACCTCAGGCCCAACATAATCCATAGATACCCAGTGGTGGCCGCCACAAGGGAAGAGAGTTACCTATTAGCAGGTTAAAAGAACTGTAATGAATCCGACTCCCTTACGTTCGTGATATCACACACACCATAAAGACAAGGATAAAAGCGGAGATGTACGCCACCGAAAGGTTCTGGTCGGACGTTCCACTGAAAGGTGCGGCTCCTGTTACGCTTACTATAACAGACGTAGCTATTTGATGATTCATTAGAAACGATATAGGGAAAGGAGAGAGTAGGGAAATCGAAGCAGAACATCATGCGAAAAGCTTCCAAAAAAAAGGAAGAAGTGGGGAGGAAACGCCACAAATGCGGATAAGGATGATTCAAAGGTAGATTTGGACTAGCACTACTCACGTATGTCCCCCACATTTCCCCACCCACCGGCAACCAATATCCCATACCGAAATCGATGTGGGACCCAGAAGAATTGTTTGATGATGTATGCCATCAATATGCCTAGAGTCTCGTACACCAGTGCCACAAGCACAAGCGGGCCTGTAAAAAAATCCTTCGTCAGTTTGTGGAGCGTTTTCTAAGGAACGTCGGTATAACAGGCTGAAAGGCTCTGTAGTACCCTGGCTAAAGGCGAGAAAGCTCCACTCTACCTAGTGCGCTAATGTTGTCAGACGTGAATGCGGGAACAATCTTGGAGAACATGAGGCATGGCAGCGCAATGTTGAGCATCACCTGCCCCGTACCACGGGCGGCGACAGGTGGGAAGTTGTCTGTTTTGGTGAGGATAAAGCCGCTAGCTACACAGAGTACGCTGTTCAGTGAACATCAGCCCAGCATACAGTTAATCACAAAGGCGAGTGGATATGATGGGAGGGGACAATACACACAGTCGAATGAGTGGCCTGCATGAGGCCCAAATCAGTTGACCAGCAGAGAGCATTCCTCTAAGTTATGTTTTCCAGAGGTTACTATAGAATTGGGAGACAATGGTATGTGATGCTAATTTCGTGCAAGGTCGTTAAGGAAGAGGAATTAGGTGCTCTAGTAAGCCTATCTGGTAGAAGTACGAAGGAAAGTTTGCGGAGGGCCGTCGAAGTTAGTTCAGGTCCCAGGAACGAGGAAAGTTCTATTTTTAAATATATAAAAGAGCACCGGCCCGAAATCCGATCCGGGTTAATGAAGAGAATTGGGCTCCGGAACCAAACCGGAACAACGATCCTGTTGAGGTTCCTGCTAACAGAGATACCTGGACCCGGGTCATATTGACAACACAGGATCCTCCATGGTCAAATTCTAAAGAATAATATGAATCGAACGGACGAATGAGGTTGGGCGTGGGTTGGGTTGTTCAAGAGAGCGACTTGTACTCTTGCCTAGCAACCACCTTCACACTGCTATTCCACATCTCTACTATTCTCGCTCTTCGACCAAGGATCATTAGATCTGTCACTTCTCATTCATGTCGTCCGCTGAAGAGTTGCTACACAGCTCTACACAGCTAATGAT
Source organism: Lyophyllum semitale (assembly GCA_018851285.1). NCBI lineage: Eukaryota > Fungi > Basidiomycota > Agaricomycetes > Agaricales > Lyophyllaceae > Lyophyllum > Lyophyllum semitale. Next base: position 5,753 of record JABCKH010000421.1, on the reverse strand, counting down.
GCCAGCATTCATCGAGCATTATATAGCCATCGGCAGGTACTGGGGTTGGCCTGAGCTTCTCTCCCAAAGCCATTCACCGCACCTCAATGCAACATCTACCAAGAGATATTTGGGAGGTTGTGGCCTGTTATCTTTCTCGGGACGAGCTACTAGCACTGGTCGCCCTCAATCGAACGTTTTTCAACGCTGCGCTTAACGAGCGCTACAGGACAGTCGAGTGGACAGTCAAATGGACAGGTTCAAATTTGCAGCTAGTGAAGAGCCTGGTATGTTTAAAGTACGCCTTGCATGGTCTCGTTCGTCGTGACGACCTCTAGCCTAACCCTTCATTTCTGTAGTCATGCTCACAATGCACATCGGGTCAAGCACTTGTGTATCAGTGAATCGCGCTTGTCAGGCCTCCTGCGGAATAAAAGCGATTTCGAGGATTCGACACTAGATATAATAGGTAGGAAGATACAGGGACTCTTTGCCTCTTTCACAGGAGCCACTAGAATTCCCGAGGCTGAAATCTCCTTCAATGGATTAGAAAAACGACCAAGGATATCTTGCGTCTAATGGCGAAAGTTATTAGCAGCATGGTGAACTTGAACGTACTCATCCTCGAATGGAGTGAGTTTATACTCAACAAATATACCCAACGATTGCTGGAATCGACCAGAAGTGTCTTCAATACGAGTTTATGCAAGCTCGTGTTGGACATCCGGGTCACAGAGTTCTCAAGGATATTGGGCGGTGTCCGCCTGGATGGCCTCGAGGAACTCGAACTCACATTCGAATATGATCACACCGCCACTCCCGACACCATCACGGGCATTCCCCAATTCATCGGGAATCTCAGCTTCTCATTGCGTTCCCTTAAGATTTCCTCGTCGGCGACGCTAGACCATCCACAATTCTTCAAGGCGCTTGGGCATTTTCAGAACCTTCGGCTCCTGTCCACACAACTTCCCTTCGACGGAACCCGTCTATCCGACCCCTCGGGACTCAACCAGATGCTCCGTTGCCACAGATTCACTCTCCATCATCTGGAACTTCTCCCGCAACCCCGGGAAGGACCTTTCGCCGAGAACCCTTCCACTTGGCCAATGTTCCTCGAACAATGTTTGCTCGACCTTGCGCAGTGGCCTACTGGCCTACAGTCCTTAACCATCCCATCTTTCGACCTCCCGACATTAATGTCGCTGATTCGTCAGGTTGCAAATAGCTTGACAAGTCTCCGCCTTGTGCGCCGTTACCTGACATGCCTGGAGGTTTCTGATGTCGTTGACCTCTTCGGTCGTCGATCCGCAGAGCTGAAGCACCTGTCGCTGGAAGTCACACTGATGACGCCAGCCCTTCTCAGTATGCTAGCACGTAAATTACCAGGGCTTGTCTCGTTGACAGTGGTCGTCGAGCATGTAAATGTACGTTTTACGACGCGATGTATGGCCATAAGCTGATCACATTCTTTAATGCTGATAGAAACCGACATGCTGGAACGGGAGGGACAAGATCGATTGGAACCTTTATGACCTCTCTATCTTCAACAAACGATTCCGCGATGATTCAAGAACCATCATTGCGCCTGTGTCTTTTGAACTTGAGGAAATACTGGATGGAGCAAACATCTCTCTTGTTACCCTCGGTTCGTAGTTTTAAAGGCCGAGGTCATATCGATTCAATTAGAATTCATTAAAATATTTTGTAACTACACCACCATAATGTCCGGCGTTCAACTTTAAACGTACAAGTACCAAGATAAATAGTCTAACGGATACGGTATGGTTGGAGCCTTAGTTCTGACATGATCAGAAAGTGGAATCCGAGAGAACTGAAAACACTGGAATATAGTATTCTATGATAGTAGGGATGTCCATATGATACATTGTACAACAACCGATACAGCTAGGACCAGATAAACGAAGCAATCATAACACTCAACATAAACCCATAAGAACAGAAAACAGCGTCATGGCCAACCAAGCCACATCGACAGGAACAATACTCGATGCACCACTCGACGGTTTCCCAGTGGAGGTAGCGCCAGGGGTGATAGAGGTCTGTGTGGCAGAGCCCGCTTTCATAAAGACATCCGTCTGGGCACCTAAAAAGAGATAGAACAAACTTAGACATGTACAGGCCTCCCCACCACACAAAAAAACGCACCATTCGCAAAGCCCAGTTTGGTATTATATGCCGGCGACCTCGGGTCCCCCGCTAGATCCGTACCACTGACTGCGATATTGTTGCCTTCCAGCTGGTTCCAGTACACCATCTGTTTCGCGCCTTTGAGGCAATTAGATGGATTGTCCTCGCACCAGACTGGGGGGGTCGCGGAGGCAACGGCAGCGTTCCCCGTCACGCCGGTCACCTTGCACCTCAATGGGAGCATGTACATATTCGGTGTACCGCATCTGCGAGGAATGAATAGATTAGGATGTGGTGAAGGATTAAGGTCATGGTGTGCTTACCCATTTGGTACCTAGCATATGTTTTAATGAGTTGAGACAAAAGCTTGAATGACGAGTAAGAACTAGCACTCACCCAGCCCCACTAAGAACATTCACAGTCAGTGGAGTTCGAGAATGACATAGTCAAGGATACTCACGGTACATATACATCCGTCGGGGGGACATGCTGGGAGATTTGGTACTGAATATGTCGCGATGAGTTTCCAAGGAGTGCTGCCACACACAGGATTAGATCATAACAAAGTGTAGCAAAAGTACTTTATCATACTTGTATAGCACAGTAAAGACCACTAGATTCTCAGGCGTTACTTGGGTTATATCCGACTAAAGCAGAGGGTTAGCACTTCACCGGGGGACATGGGAAGAATTGAATATACCTGGTACGAGATTGCAAACACGGAGCCAGCAGCCATACTTTCGTTTTGTGCGTGAACTATATCATAGGGCCTATTGTTAGTCTACTACACACCATTCATGAAAACGATACGCACTGTTGGGCTCCACGATACAGGACGGAACTTGCCCTGGAGGTGTGTCTCCCAGTCCCGCATGGTCCTGACCGTCCCCAAAGGTCTTAGCGAAGCTTCCATCGTATGACAAGCTTGTAAAAGCGCGATTTATTGCTAGTTCGACCGTGAACTCTCCATTAGCGGGCCTAGTTGCGGTAACGTTGATGAACAAGTAAATTGGAAGGTGAAGAACTACATACAGTTCAAGGAAGTCGCCGGGTGCCGGAGGAAATTGATCGCACTAAGAGCGGAGGTATATGGCACACTGTCAGATATGTCAACGCTGTCACGAAGCACTGCTGCGCACATTGTTGACGTGGTGCATCCACCAGTCAGCCCGCGAAAGCTGAGAGAATTGTGAGTGGTGCTTCGCTACAGTAAGGTGGGAAATTGAACACACTTGATACAAAGGATTAACCGCGTCGTTCGTCCCAGGGTCATCCTGTCCAGACGTTCCGTTCAGGCAGTACATTCCTTGAGGTGAGACTCAATGTCAGCATGATCATGCTAACTGATTGGAAAGACGAGCTTGCCTTTGTGCCATGGCGCAATGTGTCCATGCACATTACGCAGCAGAGAGGAGGCAGTCACGAAAAATAGAGTAGAAATGGTGTGCTTCATAGTAGAGAACAAGGAAAGATTATCGTAGAAGGGGTAATGTAGGTTATCGATGGAGAAGAAAGTTCATCGTGAAGTGGCAGCTGCCAATTCAGTGCCAACTCGTGTTGGTTTTGTCCATTCAACGACCGTTCAGGACGGCAACTTTACGCGGGTCGGCACAGCCACATCACTGCCATTGTTCAAGCCAAATCGATCGACCAATAGGAAAGCTTGATCTAATCTGGATTGCAAAATACATCAAGAATCTGCCAAGCAGCCCAGAATCTTCTCGGAACTTTAAGCTGAATTGTTCTGACGTGTAGAAGTTCCCAGATTTCTCGTTTTCAAGTCCCTTTGCTCAATGTCAAATTCACCAAGTCCTTACCCAGGTAGCGGCTACGTGTCTCCTGTCCCAACGCCTCCATTACCATCGTCAAAGCCTGGATCATCACGAAACACCCCGAAACCCGCGAATGTATTCACAAACGACGGCTCTTTTCTCGAGCGCATCCAAAGAACGAAGAAGGTGCGTCTATGAAATCAATCCCAAGACAAGATACTTATGATGAGGAAAGGAGGAAGAGGAGAAACTGAAGGAGCAGGAAGCCCTAGAAAGGTTTATTTATCCACCCCCAAACCCGTGTTTTGGCGACTCACGTCTTGTTACTTCGCCCTCAGGAAAAAGAATTTTGACAGCCGTTTTGTGAGTACAACCACTGTGCGCGTGTCCATCAGCCATTGACTCGAGCTTCCTAGAAAAATAGAGGCAAACGCCCTCCTCCTGACCTCACCCCAAGCTCAGATATAACAACGTCGGAACATCCTGCGAAGAAGGCAAAGCCTGAAGAGGATCTACCGACCAGTAGGTCTCCCGTCCCATTGCTAATTCTCACATCGACTTATCCGTACCGTTGAGCGGAATATGGAAAGCAGCTCAAGACCTTCGAAGACCGCGCGGGAATGAAGGACACAGGCACTGGTATACGTCCCCTTGTTAAATAACATGTGTTGATCATCAAATGTGCTGTTGATTTTGGATCATAAGTGAGTTGTTTCATCGATTTCGATGTCTGTCCCATGAACTTGAAGCAAACTCGATATTCACTGCATTTCATCCGATATTAATTGCTATCACTAAAACTTCCCAAAACCCCCTCAAGTGTAGAAAACACAGAACAGTAGGCAAGATAATATTTTAATGTTCAAGGAAACGAAAGGCAGTGAGCCACGCGACTTGCTACGCCAATTCTACGCGTCGCGTTGTTGATCACGTGAATTGCGTGTAAAAACATCGTGATCATGACCCTTCACTTTCACCGCCATGAGCAGCGGCCAGCGACCATTCCACATATCTAATCACCGACAATGCATCGACGTGGTGGAGTAGGGCTGGCTGCCTTCGACCGGCAAGAACAGTCCAACCGCTCCTTTGCACAACTTTCCTCCGCCCTTTCCCAATCCCAAGTCGACCACCTGCACTCCCAGCTGAACCAATTCCGCACCGCGCTCGCACGCTTCGCATCGACACACCGCGAGTCAATCAAGAGCGATCCCACATTCCGCCATGCGTTTCAGCAGATGTGCTCGTCCATAGGCGTCGATCCCCTGGCGGGCCCCAGAAAGGGCGGGTGGTGGGCGGAGATGCTTGGGATGTCAGACTGGCAGTTTGAACTTGGCGTGCAGATAGTCGATGTGTGCGTTAGTACGCGAGAGCGGAATGGCGGGTTGATCGAGATGTCGGAGCTTGTTCGACTGGTTAGCAAACTGCGTGGCGTCAGTGGAGGTGTGATAACAGAGGATGATGTTGTGCGGAGCATCAAGACACTGCAGCCACTCGGAGCTGGGTATCAGGTAGTAGAAATTGCGGGGCGGAAGATGGTGCGCAGCGTGGTCAAGGAACTCGACGAAGACCAGTCCGTCGTGCTTGCCATTGCGCAACAGGAAGGTGGACGAATTGTGGAGGATATTTTGATTCAGCGACGGGGGTGGGCGCGAGACCGTGCCAGAGCTGCTCTAGAAAACATGGTCCATAGAGATGGACTGTGTTGGTTGGACGATCAAGACGAGCAGTGTGGAAGAGCATACTGGGTCCCATCTGCGATGCAATGGGACTTGTAACATCTCGCGCCCATCTCTGTCCAATATATCCTCCACAATATGCGATTAAGAATGTATAATACAAGCAATACAC
>JABCKH010000420.1:0-16082 GCA_018851285.1 Lyophyllum semitale | reverse complement strand
TGTTCAACCAGTAGCGCCTGTCGTGCAGCTTTTTCCCGTGCTCGTGCTCGGGCTTCGCGTCGTCGAGCAGCTTCCTGTTCTGCTTCCAACCGTTTGGCCTCCCGGATCCAAGCTACCTCTTCTGCGGCCAGGCGAACTATTTCTCGTTCGGCCTCTCGGGCAAGCCATGCGGTTCTCTGCTTCCGAGCAGCTTCCGCCTGGGCCCGCGCATTTTTTATGGCTTCTGCAATGCGTGTCTTTCGTTCAGCCTCCAACCTCTCCGCCTCCCGGATCCGAGCTGCCTCTTCTAGGGCCAGGCGAACTCTTTTTCGTTCGGCCTCTAGGGCAAGCCATATGGTTTTCTACTTCCGAGCAGCTTCCGCCTGGGCCCGCGCATTTTTTATGGCTTCTGCAATGCGTGTCTTTCGTTCAGCCTCCAACCTCTCCGCCTCCCGGAGGATCCGAGCTGCCTCTTCTCCGGCTAGGTGAACTCTTTCTCGTTCGGCCTCTCGGGCAAGCCATGCGGTTTTCTGCTTCCGAGCAGCTTCCGCCTGGGCCCACGCATTTCTTATGGCTTCTGCAATGCGTGTCTTTCGTTCAGCCTCCAACCTCTCCGCTCGAAAGCACTTCCCAGCCTTCCAGGCATAACAGGGTCTCTTGCCGTCTTGGTTGTTCAAGGTAGAACGCGGGCTCGAAAAACCAATTGCTCGAGGCTGGGGAAACCTAAGAGAGTTGGTGATCTACCTTGATCCAACCCAAGTCATTATTATGACCACAACTTACGTCCTTCCTTCGTAGCCTGCACTACTAGTGATCTCATTAGATCCAGATGCCTGACGTTCTGTGCGTGTTCTCTTGTGCTTCGTCTTCGTATTTATCTTCAGACCTAATTAATCGTTGAGGAGGTAAGTCACTCACTAAGCGTTCCTCAGCCTTGTGCTGAGATTGCTGGTGAACAAATTTGCATGCCTCCCCGTAGCGACAGCTGCCTCGGAGGAAGTTTCGACAAACTTCAGTGTTACCAGGACTTTGAGCGACGGATCCCTGTCCTCTTGTCGCGTTGGCAGACTGGTTAGCCTGCACAGCGACTGGTGCTGTAGATGCAGCGGGCTGCCCTTGCTGCAAGGTTGCGCGCCAAGAGATGCTAGACATGGTTTAGAACCAACCCGTGCAAGCGCTTCCTTGAGCCGTAGAAGGCTGTAGAAGACCAACTGCGCGCATGGCTTGAGCGCTAATCAATGATGTACGTCAGACCATAGAACCTCAGGCTAGTAGCAGCTCTCCATATATCCAGCATGTCGTGTGTTTAGCCCACCAGTATAAGAAATAGAGCGCTAAATTATCGAGAGGGGACCATTTCGTGCAAGATTTAGATCCCAGGGCGGGGGTAAGCAAGGCTCGACTCGTTGATTCGAAGCTGTTGGCGGCTGTTGCGAGTCGAAGTCGATCGTGACAGCGACCCGAACAAACCCGGTCAAACAACCTCCTGAACATAACCATGAGCCTTCTACGCACACTGCGTAGCATACGACGCGTGGGGCCGCGTGAGTGGTGGCACCAGATGCAGTACATTGGCGACGCAAAATCCGGGACTTATGTCGGGAGAGACCAGTGCGTACCCTTACCCGAACGCCTCAGCAGATGAATTCAGCGCATATTGTAGGTTCGGAAACCGATACTTCGAGAACATGAACCCAGAAGAGGAAATTCCAGGTACGCAAACCTTTACTTATCCATTCCAATTCTCGCCTCAATGAGCCTCTCACTACCAGGTCGCCACCGATGGGTCGACTTCGCACAGGTGCGATAACCTGGTCCACCGAGCGCCGTTGGCCCATTCACCAAGTTTATCCTCGTTTAGCATGATTTCAACGCCACGCAAGTCCCAGCCGAATGGCATGCATGGCTCTCACACATCCGCCTAAACCCTCCACACAAGGATCCTGTGATGACAAACTCCTCTCCACCATGGAAAGCAGTACGCCTCCACAACTCCTCCATATTCATACAGCTCTAACACCGTATCCTCCATAGCCGTGGATTGAGAACCTCACTGGAACCCGAGGCGCCTACAGGCCTTATAATACAGTCAAACCCAAGATCGCCGCCTGGGAGCCCAAAACCGTCCCCCGCGCATGAAACATCACGTCCTTATTCAAACAAAGCTCTTGTTTTAGATAATGACATTTCATTGCGTTCTATCTTCATGTTCTCCCGCTCTAAGCACATCTTCCACAACATACTCCGCAATCGCGAGACTCGACGTCAAGCCCGGGCTCTCTATGCCCAACAAACTAATCATAACGCCCCCTTCCGCAGGTGGTCTGGAGTCAAGTCTGGGCGCCGAATAATCCGTGCGGAAAACAAAGTCCTGGAAGCCCCCATCGGGCGGTACGAGCTTCGGGCGCATCCCACAGTAATCCGGCTGCATTCCCTCCAGCCTCACACCAGGTAGGTACCGCGTGACCGCCTCGTGCATCTCCTGGAGCCTCAAGTCGCCCGCCGTCAATTGCGTCGCCCAGAAGTCCGCCACGTCGCAGTCGTTCTCCGACGGGGGCTCGAGCCACTCGATGTCCGGCCCAAAGCGCACCTTCCCCTGCAAGTCAAGTGTAAGATGTGTCCCGAGCGAATGGAACGCGTGTTCGCTCCCCCCGAGCTCCGGGCACGGGTATATGAGGTGTGAAACGTTCTTTATCCCGGCGCCGCTGTACGAGGCGTACGAGCCACGGGCGTAGTACAGCGGTATCCGTGCGGATTCGGGAAGTATGGAGTTAAGGACGAGGGTGCTGGAGAGCCCAGTGGCATTGATGAGCGTCCGTGCAAGCATTGCATCACCCTCCTCTGCGTCCGCAGCGCCTGTCACAGTCTGCACGATCCACCCATCCTCGGCAGCATCCACGTCAGGCACACCCACAGCCTTGGTCGATCGTTCGTACGGGTCTATCCTGACGACCCGCGTAGAATACACAAGGTCCCCGCCTTCCGAATCGCTAACATCTTTCTCCAGGCTCTGCATAAACGAATGCGAGTCCAAGATGCCCGTCTCGGGACACCACAGCGCCGCCACGATGTCCTCTGAGAGATCCGGCTCGAGCTCCCGCGCAGCGTGCCCCGGGAGCAGCGTAGTCGGCAACACAAACTGCCCCTGTGCTTGCGTGGAATGCGGCGGCCAGGGGAGGCTAAGGGATTTGCGGTGCAGGTTCTCAATATAAGATAGTTGGTCTGCGCGCGCGACGACGAGTTTGCCGCACTTGCGGTGGGGGATGTTGTAGGTCTTACAGCGTTCGTAGATCATATCGCGGCCGCGGAGGCATAGGCGCGTTTTAAGTGAGTCCACTGGATAGTATAACCCTGTACTGAGTTAGCTTTGCGGAGGTCAGGAAACAATGGGGTAAGTACCTGAGTGAATGACTTCAGAGTTCCGAGAGCTGTCGATAATGGACACTTAGCCTGGATATATTGCACAGGTAGAATCAGTACCTTATCTCCTCTCCAGGTCGTGAATGTCGTTCCACGAGATACGTTGAGCGTGTGGGGAACCGCTGGGAAAGACGTTGCGCAATGGCCAGGCCAACGACGCCTGCGAATTGGTTTATACAGCTTCAAAATGGATAGAGATATTGATGTGAAATACATGGACTTACCCCCACCAACGACAAGGAAGTCGACGACAGACTCTGGACGCTGTCATTTCAACGTACACATTGAGTCCGACACGAAGTCCATGCAACGCTGGTCACCTTGTATTTAAACTTCCCGTTGCCGTTCAAAGCTGCCTTAAGACTCCTCAGGCTCTTCATCTCGCGGTATTGAAGAAACTGGTCGCAATTGCAATGGTCAAGTGGGCGTTGAGTTGGCTGGAAAGGCCCGGGCCGGATACGGGACGTTATCTAATCTTCACGATCAACATTTTGATAAGTCCACCCTCCTTCTCCTTTCTCCCGCCAAAATGGCGTCCTCTAGCTCATCGGCGGGTCCAAAACCGCTCTCCAAGGACGACCTAGATGCAAAACTCGCAGAATTTGACACCATACCCCTCTTCATGAAGTCCTTGCCCTCTGAAGACTCCGAAGATGTCGCTCTCGCAGCCTTGCAGAGTCTTGCGTACGAGGGCACGCCGGATGGTGGGTGAGAAAGTCGTTTTCTACTTCAAAGTACACAAGAATGCTTATTACCTCTGTGCAGAGGTTGCACAAAATTTCAAGGAACAAGGCAATGAGTACTTTGTAGGAAAACGCTATCGCGAGGCATTGGGGTTCTACACGCAGGGCGTCGATGTAAAACCGACCGATGCTGCATTGCAGGAGGCGCTGCTAGCCAATCGCGCCGCATGCAACCTCGAGCTCAGTGTGTCTGTTTCCCGATGTCCTGATACACCATCATTTCTAAATAACGCGACAGAAAACTACGGTTCCGTCTTGCGTGACTGCTCCAAAGCGCTAATCCTGAACCCATTGTCGTCGAAAGCATTCTACCGCTCCGCATCTGCACTGCTAGCGCTAGAACGCGTCGAGGAGGCACTGGACTGCTGCGATCGGTGTCTTGTCTTCGACCCCAACAACAAGGGCGTGCTCCAGCTGCACCAGCGCGCCGCTAAAGTGAAAGCAGAGAAGGACCGGAAAGAAAGAGAAAAGGCCGAGAGGCTGCGGAAGGAGCAGGAGGCAAAACGACAGATGGACATTGCATTCCGCGTATGTACGCCGCACCAGCATCGTACAAGAATGAACCCTAACAGGAAACCTCTACAGGAACGCAATCTCATCATAGTTCCAAAAGCCGACGGCTCCTCCAACCCCTACGAGCCACATTTTGATGCCGAAGACCCGACAAACAGCACCCTCGTCTTCCCTGTTTTTTTCCTCTACCCGCAACATGCGACCTCGGACGTGATTCAGGAGTTTGTCGAGGACACGCCCTTCGCAGCGCACCTTGGCGCGATGTTCCCGCCACAGGCGCCGCCGCCCGAATGGGACACAAGGAGAGAATACGTCGAGGGACAGCTCGTGGTGTATGCGATGACGCGCCGGAGGCGGCTGCTGAAGGTCGGGAAGAAGATGACGCTGAGGGACGTGTGTAGGGCTGCAAAGGCGAAGGAGGGGGAGAAGAGGGATGGGTTAGAGGTGAAGGATGGGTGCTTGACGTTTGCGGTGCTGCCTAAGGGCGAGGTGGAATTGAATTGGGTGGAGGACTACAAGAAAATGAGGGACGGGTAGCGGTAAGATCAAATGACCACCCGCGCCGGCGGAGTCTTATTATCTAAACTTTATCACAAGTTTATTAGATACTTAGCTTCTTTATGTATTGAAAGAGAATCGGATGATGGTGCCTGCGTTACATCGTTGATACTCGCACCATGCGGGCCACACGGGCCACATGCCCACGTTCATCGGTGAAGACGACGAAGAATCTCACTGAGAAGAGTTTCTGTACGTATCGTAGTTCTAGAACTTTGAATCGCAGATCTATTGTACGTCGGACCGAGAGCCATCGTATTGTCCGCGGCATGTACGCGCTGATTGGCTCTAAGATCTTCGCAGTACTGTTATCGTGGAGGGATCAGAGGCGCCTTTGGAAGACGTGAACGTAGGTATTCATGTCGCGATAATTAGCTGAGACCGTCGCGTGATTCACGTGTAAGAAGGACAGCTGCCAAGAGCCTGGATAGCAGTAGATAGGATGAAAGCGTCCAAACGTATTACGTTGGAAGTAAGAATACCAAATCATATCCAGCCTAGGATCATGGGTACAGGTTAATTAATCCGACTTCAGAGCATGCGGGTAAAGGCATATGATCGCTTTTTTCCAGCTGCATGTTTGGGCTAGACCTAATAGGTGTTGCGATTGCGAACCACGACAGGGGCTACCAAAAAAGGAAGGTGTTGCAGCAAAGTTTGTTGTTGTTGTGACCGCAAAATCCTCCCTGGTTAGCAAGAAAGCATCCATCCGCCCGCTCGTCAAAAGGACTGGTGAGTGAATATCCCACTATTCGTCGTCGAGGCAGGCCCGTACGCATCGTATCCATCGCCAAACGAAATGCTGGAGCGAACGGAGGCCTGGAAGGGGTGGATGTGAAAGTTGCAGTGTGGATGTTGACAAACGACGCTTTGCAGGGGCTCAACCATCAACATGTCCGTCAACACCAAGATCCTCCGTACCGCGAACGCGCCCACCACGGCCCCCGATGAGACAGAGACCAGCGTCGCCCAGGCCCTGATCGACCTCGAGAACAACGTTCCCGAGCTCAAAAACGAGCTTCGCGCCCTGCAAATTTCCGCAGCCCGCGAAGTCGACGTTCGCGGCGGCAAAAAGGCCATTGTGGTCTTTGTCCCGGTTCCCCAATTGAAGGCTTACCGCAAAGTGCAGCAACGGTGCGTTTCACGGACTTTGTCTGAAACCGAAAACCCATATATAATCTGCGTTTCAGCCTTACAAGGGAGCTTGAGAAGAAGTTCTCCGACCGCCACGTCGTATTCGTTGCGCAACGCCGGGTCCTGCCCAAACCTACCCGTAACTCCCGCGTCAAGCAAAAGAGGCCCCGCAGCCGCACCCTCACCGTCGTTCACGACCGGATCCTTGAGGACCTCGTCTTCCCCACTGAGATTGTTGGCAAGCGTACCCGTGTGTCTGTCGATGGCTCGAAGCTCCTGAAAGTGTGCGTAGGATGACTCTTTGTTACATGACGGATTAACCGAACTCGCACACAGCTTCCTTGACGCGAAAGATGCGACATCACTGGAGTACAAGCTGGACTCGTTCTCGTCGGTCTACCGACGCCTGACGGGGAAGGATGTCGTGTTTGAGTTCCCTGCGGTTGCTGTGCACACGGATTAGGCGGAGAGGGGACGTTACCGATTATGACATGCTCTCTATACGCTCTTCTGTTAAAAATACAAGCATGCCCCCTTATGAATTGCTGTGCCTCTTAGTGAGATCTCTGATAAAGTCGATCTGGGCCGATGTGACATTTGTTCCCACGTGCGCCGCCTATTCGCGCCAGGGCAGAATCATAATTACCGAAGTTGCGTTTCCATTCTGTTCTGTTTCCTTCATCGTCCCGTCTTTCTTTTCCTATCCCCCAGCCCTCGCGGCCCAAGGGCCCTCATATCTCGCTTTCTACAAGAGATTACGACCCCCCCCGTGTCTGCTTTCGAGGACGCCTACCCCGTCAATGCAGGAATACCGTCGCATGGATCCATACGCTCAGTCCAGATATGAGCAGGGCATCGACAGTAAGATTGTCATAATGGGCAATTCAGGTGCGTCGTCCCCCACCACTCCCAGCGTGGTCTCACTCACCGTGCCACAGGTGTTGGCAAGACCAGCCTCCTCCAGCGTTACACTCAAAACAAGTTCGACCCCAAGAACACGACAGCGACGAGCGGGGCTTTTTTCGTCACGAAGAAAGTGCATATCAAGGGCCTCAAAGTCCGCCTGCAGCTCTGGGACACTGCTGGCCAGGAGCGGTTTCGGAGTATGGTACGTTCACCCCGTTATTGTGCGATCTGCCGCCCTTAATCGAGTCTCTCCTGGCGATAGGCACCCATGTATTATCGAGGTCCGTCTGAAGGCTCTTATCTTTTTCTGCAAAAGCTAAAAGCTTGTTGGTCAGGCGCGAATGCGGCACTACTCCTATACGACATCACCAATGCTTCAACGTTTAATGACATTCGTGGTTGGCTAGAGGGTACGCTGGCACCTCTCACTTCCCCTATTACAGCCTGCCCTGACCTTGGCTCCCTTCAGAACTAAAGAAGAATTGTTCCCCAGAGCTCATTATATACATTGTTGGCTCCAAGGCGGATCTTTACCGCAATAGAGCCGTCACGCCCGATTTAGCTCGCCTCTCCTTGCACAATTGGTTTCCACCACCCAGGCCACCAACCCCACCGCCACCACCTCCACCTTCAACCCTCTCCTACATCCGGCCCCGCTTCACATCCTTCCCAGGCCTCCGCTCCCCACCCGCCACCCCGCCACCGGCCACCCCAGACACCCCTGCCTACCTAGACCTGCCCCCGAACCGCTCCTCGGGAATCCAGCGTAGCAGCGGTAAGAGCGGGTCCCAGTCCCGCCAACGCACAAATGGCAACGGTGTCGCCCGTGCCAATAGTGCAAGCTCGCGCACACCACAGAGCTCCCGTTTCTCCCAGTATGGACCGTCAAGCGGGAGCAGCTGGATCGAGAGCGGCGAGACAAGCAGCAATAGCATCAACGAGGATGACGAAGATGCCATTGCATGCGACGCCGAGGAGCGTGAGTGGGGGCTTAGCAAGGGCATGGAGCTGTTCGAGGTGTCCGCCAAGGACGATCTAGGTGCGTGCCGCCTACGCGTCTTATCTCAAGTTTCATTTAACAGAGTTACACAGGCATCCAAAACCTCTTCGAACACCTCATATCCGCTATCATATCTCGCAGAGACGTCATCGAGAAAGAGAACGAGCTCAAGAAGAGGGACAGTGTATTTCTATCGAACGTTAATTCGCCCGCTTGGGCTGCACAGGCGGAAGAGGAGGAAGCCCGTGTGAAGGCGGCGCGGAGCTCAGGTAGTTGGAGCTGCTGCTAGTATGGGGTCCCTACTGGGTTCAGGGTGCAGGTCATCCTGAGCCCATCCCATCTGTCTGACGTCGGTTGATACGACGCATTCGCTCACGCACTCCGGATCGCCCGCTCCACTCTCGGTTTCGCCTTCCACCTCGCAACCACAGGCCCCACACCATCCGCCTTTTTTTTTTGTCCGCCTCTACCTCTTCCTCGTTCCGGTCCGTTTCTTACATATCAGTCTTGTTTCCATCTCTCGCAATCCGCACTCCGCCATCCCCATTTTTCCTTATCACATCATCTTATTTCTTCTCCATCTCCATCTCACTGTCTCCCCATCTCGCTTCTCCAAGTATCAAGTTCCAAGGCCCCTGCCACTCATGTCTATATATATTTTACATGTCACGAACCACGCACAGACATCTTCTTTCCATCCACCCAAGCCCCACCCTTAACACCCGCATCTTTGCTCGATCAGCAATCCCGATCGTGCGTGCCCACGCACGTCCCAACCACTATACCTTCTGATTCTTCTATCTATCGTATATCTACTACACGCTTAAGTACATACATACATGACATGTCCATACTCATGGGATCTCTAACATGCACCGCCTCCTGAAATGACGACATCCGTCTTGAGGGTCTTCCATCGCGCACGTTAGCTGTCGACATTCGGCGTTGTATTGTACCGAGGGCGCCGGGGTCAAGTCTATGCCGGAACCGTATGTACATTGTACATAGAAACCCGAGATGAAATTGTTATTATTAGTAGCCCCGAGTACAACATAGAGAATGTTGACACCGCTCTTGCGCCGCTCCGACTTCGAATGTGCCACCAAGTCTAGATCTTGAACTCTCTTCCTTTGATCGGTTCCGATCATGCCGACAGGCTAAAATCCCTCCCACTCAGCGCAACTATTTTCTGAGTTGGGTGCGGCGGAGAAACCCTGCAAAATGTACACGCGGCAAGTGGTAATACTTTGCGTAACCTAACTTCTCTTGGTCATGGTATCAGCCTCCACATCTTCCCCGGTGTTTGGGAATACCATCAAAGAAGAGTGCACATATGTCTGAACAGCACTGTTTGTTGCCTAGTAGAATTTTTCTAAGCAAACACAAGCGGATGCGCTGGTTGCAGTGGATGGGAATGGGGCAACTGGGGGCTGCTTTGCTGGAGGGGCAATACGAGGTCGCGGGCTGGGCCGACATAAGCTACTTCGCTGACGCTGAATGCAACGAAGACATGGGTTTCCAAAAGCTGCGTTCAAGACCGCCGTCGTTTTCTGTGCGAGGCGGTGGGCATGCCCGCTTCGACCACGTCGTCGTCCCTGTCCCTATCATCCACCCCTGCTGCTCTGCTCCGCCGCTTTCGACTTTCGTCCCGAGACCTGCTTTCATCCTTGAGCTGATTGCGGGCCAATCTCCCAGCCTCGTGCACCCGCTCCTTGAGCATGGCGACCTCCTCTGGCTCGGTTGGGTACAAGTCAAGCTTTCGATCAAGGACTTTTTCTAGGCGTAGCATAAGCTCCGTGTCGTACTGCGACACCATTAATATGGATTTTCCTGCTCGTCCTGCCCGTGCTGTGCGGCCGACGCGGTGTATATAGTCTTTGGAATGGGTCGGGGAATCGTAGTTGATGACGATATCAACGCTTGGAACATCCAAGCCACTGCACGTTAACGGTGAATATCCTGTTGTCCTTCAGGAAATAGCAGAGTGGTACGAACCGACTTGCTAGGTCGGTGGCGACCAAGATGTTACTTTTCCCACTTTTGAACCTATTGAAGGCGCCTAATCTCTGGCTTTGAGTTAGTTCGCCATGGAGGGGTACCGCATTGAATCCAAGGGTGCGCAACATTATACCAAGCCTATGGGATGCGAGAATCAGGTCTGATCCTATATCTCGAAGCGACATTATTCACCGTTTTGTGTCAGCAACGGTCCGGACGAATATGATAATTGAGTTCTGAGCCATTGAATTCACCACGTAGACCAGCGTAACCTCTTTATCAACCAGAGGACAGAGAATATAATACTGCAGTAGTGTAGACACTGTTGTGTATCTGGGACGAAAAATGAATAACAGCTCCACGAAGTATATGAGAATAAGCTGACTTGAAGGACGACACGTCCACCCGAATGGGATCAGAAAGACTTGCACGTTGCAGCTTTGAGACACTTGCGGTCATTGTAGCGGAGAATAGGTATGTATTACGTTCTTTGGGTATTTCTTTCAGAATGTCTGTTATTTCACGCTGAAAGTCTAGGTCTAAGAGACGGTCTGCCTCGTCGAGAACCTAGAAGGAGGGATACAAATTAACAACCGATTACTTAGAAAACAAGATCCTCGACGCACCAAGTGTTTTAGCTGCCGCAAACTAAATCCTTTCGTCGATTTGAGGTGATCATGTAGCCGCCCTGGTGTGGCAACGATGATGTGTGGCTTTTTGGCCAATCGTACCGCCTGCTGGACTCGGTCATCATCTCCGCCAACGATTACAACACACCGGATACCCATGGCCGCTCCTAAGGCCTCGAACTGCGCTGAGATCTGGTAAGCTAGCTCTCGAGTAGGGGAGAGCACGCAGGCAAAAAAACTCTGAGGATTTTCCCATAGACGATGCAAGATAGGCAGCGCAAAGGCAATCGTTTTCCCGGATCCTGTCGGTGCAATACCGATGATATCTCGTCCAGAGATGGCTGGTGGAATACATTCAGTCTGGATCTGCATTGGAGTCGTGTACTTGAGTTGTTGAAGCGCTTCCAGAAGGGGTGCGCAAAGTCCCAAGTCTGAGAATGATTTTGTCACCATCGAAGGAGTTACGTCCATAGTCACCAAATAGCTGGCGGAATTGTTGTCCTGGTATTATGTCCACAACGTTCGCTACAACTTCTTGACAACTTCCAAAGAGGAAAGCTGAGCTTTGCTGATGTTTGCGTCTGTCGGACAACGCCGTCTGGCTTCGACCACCATGACTCGCACTCGCAATGTCGTGCCCACAGCAAACGCCTCTACGCTCTCAGAGCTTAAGGAGGGAAACATTCGGAGGACAGTTTAAACCGCTCGTGAAGGAATTGATCGCCTCGGGAGCATCGGGTACCTTGAGTACGTCGCGGCTTTCGCTAGCTGTCAACTCCGCTGACATTTCGCGCAGGAATGCCTGCATTATGACGTTCAAAGACGACATTCCCAGAGTTACCGCCTGGCTAGAAACCAGCGAAAATTGTCACTTCGTGTATCGGGTCCTGTCAAACACCCGTAATGAATTGATCATCAGAGCAATGCCAGGTCCGATCTATGAGCGAGCGTCAAGAGGGATTGCATGCAATAGCGCATGTCTTAGCACTAGACTGTGAGACTTGGATGGCCCATTTTTAACTCATGGGATCAGAAGGTGAGTAATTTCTGTTGCTTAGTTTGATCCTGGTATGAATGTGAGTTGTTCTAGCGGTTTATTGAAGTCTGGAGAGACGGGGATGGTCATCCTCATCCATGTCGAAAACCGACTCCCAAAAACTCAAAAAGTAGTGTGGAGCAGTGGATTCAGGTCGTAAATGCATGCCTAGGCAAGGAAATTCTCCTTGAACCCATCTTCACCGCGCCCTGGGAGATTCCGTTCCTAGCTAGCGACTATCCCGACGGCTTTCCGCAGAAAGGGTTCATGTGCACAATTCCCATTCATTTGTTGAATTTTATTCGGACCTCTAGCAGCGAAAGAGGTTGCTCGGGCTGCTCAACTTGGGGTTTAGCTGGCAGTCGGCTAGCGTATCCTGACCATGTAGCTGTCTGTACCAGGAAAGGTTAGCACCAGGACAACTATATGATAACGGAATATTCATGTTTTTATGTTTATTGGTTATAAGGTGCATGATAGTGATTTACTTTCGGACGTCTGTTTGGGCTCTGGTACAACTCTGGTAAAGGCTATTGAAAATAGGATGCGATTCGGAGCCTTTGCATCGACCCGACCGGTGACCACGATGCGAAGCTCCAACTACTTTATCACGGGAAGAATATGAGGCTATGATATCCAAGCCTGAAGTCAAGATAGAGTATCCATTCCGAAGCCAGGTGAAGACGGCACGACCGCGGAGCACCGTATAGCAACACAGAACTTCGATGGAAACTTCATAATCGAAATGAAGTCACAATGATGTAACCAGAATTGCATAGATGCAATTCGACGTTTGGTGGTTAGCATTTGAAACAATGGTCATTCCAGAAACTTCACGCCCCGTAAACTCATCATAGCATGTGCCGCCTTTGGAAACGCTGTTCTACGCCACCGCCGATTGTTCTACAATTCGACCGCCACAACCATGTCCAGCAGTCTACCTCAGCGCATCCGAGCTACAGCTCGTCCGCTTCCCGATCTAACTAATGCCAGCTTCGGAGGAGCCGACTTCGGCAAGAGTTTCGACCGATTTGTTATGGGGGACGCTTCCACCGCTCGAGTGGTCCTCATCGGCGACGCCAGCCACGGCACGTCGGAGTTCTACGCCTCTCGCGCCGCCATCACCAAGCGCCTCATTGAGAAGCATGGGTTCACTATCGTCGCGGTCGAGGCGGACTGGCCGGACGCCGCCACGGTGGATCGACATGTCCGTCTGAAACCTTCAAAGCTGAAGAGGGACGGAGCTGCCTTTAAGAGGTTTCCAGGCTGGATGTGGAAAAACGCAGAGGTCAAAGAGTTTGTTGACTGGTTGAGGGAGCACAATAGTCATCACGATGCGGACAAGAGGGCCGGGTTCTATGGTCTCGATGTAAGCGTAACTGTGCCCTATCGAACTTCATACTCATGAATTTCCTGGCTGTGGTTCCTGTCCACGCCGGATAGCTTTACAGCCTGGATACCTCCATGAAGGCCGTTTTAAATTACCTCGATCGCGCCGACCCGGAATTGGCCAAAGAAGCTCACCAACGCTACGGCTGCCTCGCTCCCTACGCTCAGAATCCTGCTTGGTATGGCGCTGTCGCGTTAAGCCGCGGGTTTGGTCCTTGTGAAAAGGGGGTTGTGCAGATGCTCAAGGATCTGTTGACGAAGCGACTCGAGCTCGTCAAGTCGGACGCTGAGGCGGACGGCGATGCAACATTTGATGCGGAGATAAATGCTCGCGTCGTGGCGGATGCGGAGGTGAGTGGTTCCCTCGATTCGAGCTAAGACTGCTGATGACACTGCCGTCCAGAAATATTACCGCGCGATGTATTATGGCACTGATGAGTCCTGGAACTTGCGTGATGGCCACATGTTCATCACCCTTCAACGACTTCTCGACCACAGAAGCACTTCGTCTCCCTTAGGCATCGCCAAAGCAGTAGTGTGGGCTCACAACTCTCATGTCGGAGACGCTCGTTTTACAGGGATGGGCCAACGTCGAAATGAGCTCAATATCGGACAGCTCAGTAAACAGAAATACGGGAAGGATGCCGTGATCATTGGCCATGGAACCCACGCCGGTACGGTTGCCGCGGCGCACGAGTGGGAAGATCCGATGACGGTTCGTAATAGCTTGCATTTAAGGACGATTGACTGTTGACTCACTTCTTTTGGTTTCGTCGTCGCGGTGCAGATTATAGAAGTCGTCCCATCCCGACCTGATAGTTATGAGCGCCTGGCCCATGACACAGGCCTTCCTCGATTCCTTCTGGACCTTCGTAAAGGCCATCAGGATGAACAGCTGCTGGAAGACTTGAGCAAGCCAAGGTTGGAACGCTTCATTGGCGTCATCTATCGTCCCGCGGCGGAACGTCTGAGCCACTACGAGACGGCCATTTTGCCAAAACAGTTCGACGCCTTGGTCTGGTTCGACGAGACGTCGGCAGTCAAGCCGCTCGGTGCTACAGAGCCGAAGGGCCCACGAGAGACAGAGGATACGTATCCATTTGGGTTGTAAAAGCACGAAGTTTTCACGATTAATGCACTACGAGCCCTACTAAGTGATCATGAATACTTGATAGATACATAGATAGATAAGATGGCGATGAGATAGAGTTGTTAAATTTGATGGACTTTCTGCCAAGGCCCAACTGTGGGCGGTGAGTCATTGTCAGGCCTCATGCCATAGCATATAAGGCCAGCCTAGCGCAGCTCCTGGCTCTGTCCTGGGCCCCGCTTGCCCCTCCTGCTATGCCTAAACACAAGGTCCTTGTCACGGGCTCGTCAGGCCACCTTGGGTGTGCCCTGATGCTGCAACTCCCCTCCCTCGGCTACAACCCTATCGGCATCGACGTGCTGCCCTCTCCGACAACGACGGTCGTAGGTTCCATCACGGACCGCGCCTTCCTTACCACGCTCTTCTCGACATACGCCTTCACTAGCGTCCTACACACCGCAACGCTCCACAAGCCTCACGTAGGCTCTCACACCAAAGCCGACTTCGTCGATGTAAATATATCTGGCACTCTGGCTTTGCTCGAGATCGCTAGCGAGGCGCAATGCCAATCCTTCATTTTTACCAGCAGTACCACGACTTTCGGCCGAGCGTTGACGCCGGGCAAGGGTGAACCGGTGGCCTGGATCGACGAGGACGTGGTACCGCGCCCCAAGAACATCTACGGGGTGACAAAGGTCGCAGCCGAGGATCTGTGCGAACTTGTCTGCCGACAGAGCGGCATGCCCGTGGTCGTCCTTCGCATCTCGCGTTTCTTTCCCGAAGGCGACGACGTCGATAATCGGCGACAGGCATACGAAGACGATAACCTCAAGGTCAACGAGTTGACCTACCGCCGTGTCGACATCGCGGACGTCGTCAGTGCCCATGTACGAGCAATGGAGCGTGCTCCGGACCTCGGCTGGGCAAAGTACATCATCAGTGCTCCCGGCCCGTTTGAGCGGGATGACCAGACGCTACGTCTCCTCGCCACGAACGCACCCGAGGCTCTCAGGCAATTCGTACCACAGTACCAGGATGTCTTCGCACGCAAGGGTTGGAAGTTCCTTGATCGCCTTGACCGCGTCTACGATTCGTCCAAGGCTGTACGAGAGCTCCAGTGGGAGCCTCTGTACACGTTCGAGAGGGCGGTACGCGTGGTCGACGAGGGCAAAGAATGGAGGAGTGACCTCACGCTCAAGGTGGGCGTGAAGGGGTACCATAAGGAACCTACCGGCGTTTATACCACGGTAGTCCGCCGCAGTGAAGCGTAAATGCACATCTAGAAAGAGAATTTCCCCAGATTGACTAGACCTTCTCGAGCAACGAGTGATATGTTTGAGGGCGACGAAAGAGAAGGACCGATAAGCACCCCTAGTATATATACTTTCAGATCTATTCCAATTAGCAAGCAAAGAGTGAGTTGCAGGAGCAGTGTTGTTAGATCGCGAACATGTTTTGGTCGTCAATTTCGAGCCACCACGTTCTTTTACTCATACCTTCCACTGTTCGGAAACTAGCAGCGTTACAATCACGTCACAGGAAAGAGATTGAGTTCCAGTTTGTGCTCTACATGACGGCGAGAGAGGGCAAACGGATAGATAGATAGCTACGATATATATGAGCTAGGGGCAGATACCCCGGGCCGGTGTTTCCGATGGCAGCGTGCACGACTGAGCGCCTGATATTC
>JABCKH010000419.1:0-16109 GCA_018851285.1 Lyophyllum semitale | reverse complement strand
TATACTATGATAGGGCGCCTTCGAGGCATTTGAGCCAGTGGAGCAGATGTCGCACCCCCTTGATGCCTCTGTATACACAGTGTCAAAAAAATATATCATTTTGGTAAACCATATATATGTGCAAGTGCGGATTTTCAAGCTGAATCCAACGCTCTAACTTTTAGAGCGAACGGAGCAAAAATGCGTGAGTTACGACCCACAAAAAAGCACCGGGTGAAGAGGCCAAAATCACTCTTCGTAAAATTCTTCATTTCAGTAAACTAAGTATACATAAAGGTGCAGATTTTCACGCTGAATCCAACACTCTAACTTTCAGAGCGAACGGAGTAAAAATGAGCGAGCTATGGCCCGCGAAAAAACGCAGGTCGAAAATCAAAAATTGTGGGAAAAAAAACCGGCCGCGCCCTAAGTTCCTCAAACGGCTGTAAAATATTCTGTCAGTGGCATATCTTCTAATCTCTCCGCGGCGCAGGCTGTTTGTTGTCCTCATGGCCTTCGGGATTCCTCGTCGGTGTATCCGTGTTCTATGCTCGCAGTCAGGCCCTAGCTTCACCAGTGCCTGACCTTCCCGAATTGGATTTTGACTCTAAACTTCGCTGTGCGGAGTTATGCTGCCTCAGCTGCAAAACAAGCAGAAAGTTAAAAAAGCACTAGCTCTTCCTTAGATGCCTCATTGAAGGCTGCCTCCAGTCCCAAAGTATCTACGAGGCCGTCTGCCAAGGCATAGGCATGTCCTAGCCTCAGACTTCCGCGACCGTCGCCAGGGAATTGCGTAAAACGGCAGCCGGAGGGATGTCTTATAAGATCCCGGAGAAGGAGGTGGTGTTGACGGAGTAGGAGCAAATGGCGCAGGTCGAGAAGATTGCTATGTCGACGCTTTTCCCGACAGCCGATCCATGGGGACAGCGCGTCGAAACTCTAGGTGTGTTGGCTTTACTTCCAAACGAAATTCATCCCGCCCATCATTTGTATTTCTATCTTTTATCTATCCTGTGTGTATTCATGCAAGGCGCGTTCACGAGCAGAACCGTGCATCGTCTAAGGGCCTTTACCAATCTGCGTACTTTACAGCTTCCTTCTTATCTCCTCTTTTATCCATCTTTAGTAAACCTCGGACGAATGCTGATGGTCT
This sequence comes from Lyophyllum semitale, assembly GCA_018851285.1. Classification (NCBI taxonomy): domain Eukaryota; kingdom Fungi; phylum Basidiomycota; class Agaricomycetes; order Agaricales; family Lyophyllaceae; genus Lyophyllum; species Lyophyllum semitale. The sequence goes on along the minus strand of JABCKH010000419.1, from coordinate 14,977 downwards.
ATCCCCACAAGCAAAGATGTCATGATATCATACTCTACAAAGCTCTTAGATCGCCGCGATTACCCAAGTTGGCGAGCCATGTACGACCAGTTTGTTCAGAATCGGTATAATGACGCGAAAAACTTCACAAGGTAGATCGAAACAGTCAACATTGTGGGAGATACTAAACGCATTCGCAGTACACCCATGCTTGCGCAAGCAAACGCCATTCCTGGCATCGACCTTTCAGAAGTCACCCGCACGCAGAAGTATCTTACAGAATGGCCATGGCGGCTCTCCACCACAACGTCCGTTACGAAGGGTTCATGGATGGAGCCCCTGCAAATGGCGGCGCTACAAACTTATTCCCAGCTGGACGTGGCCCTTGCGCGGTAAGTTGTCATTTGTAGAAACACAATTCGCACATGTTTTGTTCACGCTGCTGTGCCTAGGAAAGAAGACAAGACAATCAAGGAGTCATCTTCGTCAACATACCAAGATCATTTAATGCATCTCATGAAGAAACAGCATCCTCACTACACATATCTCTGGCGTCTTCATAAGCAGGACACGCCTCCGCGAGTCATGTCTATCCGTACGACTGAAGGATACCTCGCAACTGAAGACCCCAAATTTGGCAACAGAATGATGGTTCACGCGCTCGTTCGGATTGACTCAGAGCAGGTTCGTCGAGTCCCTGATTCCCAGGTATGCTGAACTCTGAATTCGCTCTTATTTTTTCCTCTAGAGCCTCTAGATCTATAACCATCGGTGCACACTCGGCCCGCTGAGTTGACCTTCGGAAACCACCCTGCCGAGAGGAAACGCGTCACGGAATATCTGGTTTTCGAGAAGCGAATGTGGTACGATGAACCGTGGGTCATTCGAGAGCAGCTTTGGGAAACGCCAGGCAAGGATCCGGCTGTTTAGGGTAACCTTGTCATAAGTGATATATGGCGAGCGGGACCATCCTGTCATCAAATTTTCAAACAATCTTCCGTGTAGGTGGATGTTTCCAACACTAGTGATAATCTTTGCTTTTTAGTCAAATCCTCAAACGGAACAGCTGCTATGACAGTTAACGACAAAATCGTAGACTTTCGAGGCGCCGGCGCCTTGAGTAGGTTGCCAGCTCCACTTTGCCCCACCTTATGGTGAACCTCACGCTGTAAATAATCGTATGCGCGCTGTATGTCACCCGTATATGTCGTTTGAGATAGAACCGTTAGGAACTACCCTTTGCAGAATTTAGCAGCAGGGGAGCAAGGGAGGGAGTCAACGGGTGAGTCTGACCGGACCAGTTTCCAAATGTGGAAGCTTACATGATCCAGCTTCACAATCGTCTACGATGATTTTGTCATTAGCTGGAACGGAGAAAGGGCGTTGTTATCAGATACTTCCCATTCCAAGCCGCTGGCCCGCTGCAACAGTCACTTATTACACAGCGGAATGATCGTTGAATTGTTGAAGGATATGGTGGGTACCGCGACAATATTTGTTCATGGCGTTCTCATGCTTCCATATAGATGCTATATGAGAGGTCGCCGATGATAACTACCGATTTCATGAAAGCGTTCTAAAGGTTGCTTTTGAGTGGCACGTGTAACCTCGAGACACGGAAAAGTCGCCACTGGTTACAATGGACTTTATGGAGATAAGTACTCTCTATGTAATCAAGCATCCTTGTTTCCAGTATATGTCTTAATCTTTGCGCACACAATAATGTTTATTGATGATACGATATACATCTTCACTCACCTGGATTTGTAGAGTGTGGCTCCAATGTGGCTCAGATCAACGCTTTTGTTGTCGCGGGGGCGGTGGCAGTGCCGTGTTGCGAATATTATTACGTGACACATTGAGTCACAGATTGTCCCCTCATTGTCGCTCTTAGGTGAGAGTTCAAAAGTCGATGTTTGACGCTCACAATGTCTTCGACGGCAGCGATGGGCCGCATGGATAATCATTGCCATTACTCGAGGCTTACCTCTCAGTAGAGGGAACGGTCACCGGTCTAACAACAACGCTCCCAGTTTTTTTTTGTAGTCCTCGCCATACAAATGGACTATGATCCTCAAGCCTCAGGCATTGAGAATTTAGCCGATGTCCAGAATTTTTTTATGGAGCAAGGTTAGTACGGACACTGGATCATTCATTATTTTCAAGTTTCGTTGACGCAGCGGCACAGGTGGGATAAGTCACGGCTTGATGATATGCAGCTCACCTGGTTCCGCCCCTGTGTGGCGTTTATGCGCTTTTAGATGACGCTTTACGATGTCGTGGACCCGTCGAAAAATTTGCGCCCTGATAATCACGAGCAACTGGCGAACTTATGGCCTCATGCTCACCGGCCTCCGCTACACTGATCCAAGGCCTAATGAAACGCTTGGATGCTGACCATTCACGATGTCTAGTTTGACATCATCCGTATAACCGGATCACCTCAGCCTCTCTTCCACAAGTTCAATCCTCATCCGATTCTAGCTCTCCAGGCTGCCTGTTTTCCAGTCTTCTATCCGCAGCGTCAGTGCGTCAGCGGAATACATGCCCATAAGCCTTTCATCTCCTTTGCGAGAGCCCTTGTCGCTGCGTTTACACGTCTAGAAGCCGGGAAACCTGGGACTTTCAGGCACGTACATGTGGTACAGCTACGCCCGAGCGTCGCCTTTCCCCCTGGATTTGTATGTCTGCTGTCCCATAGCATCATTCCAATTCACCTAACGTCGCACGCTGAAGCTTGAAAGGCTTTTGTTTCACCGTTTACTCCACTGGTGCCACAAGCCGCCGGCGTGGACCCGGCGGTAACTATGCATCCCTGCACTTTTGGTGTTTCTAGATCTATCGTCCTTCAATAATATCATTACAGGTGCCTGATAACATGGCTGCGTGGTGCATATCGTAAGTACCTTCAGTGAGTCACTATTTCAAAATACTCACGGTCATTGTAGGCAATATGCCGCTCACACCTCTAGCCCCAACGTGTTTTCCCTACCTCAATGACTGTCAAGTCTGCTCCGCAACTATACCAAATGCCTCGTTTTCACCTAGAGCGCTTTCACGGACACATTTTACTGTCTAACGTTTACGGGAGTCTCTCCTGAGGTGTACATAGTGTAGAATCAACTCCACTTCTTTCTCTTCGTAGTCTACAGATCGAGGGTATTACTGCTACTATTCGTAAGATCCGCAAGGAATTGACCGAAAGGACCGCGATCCCAAGACAATATAAATGTTTCTATCCTGCACCCGCACAATCGGCCACTGTATAATTTTTGAGGTTTCAGATTACAACCAGCTTTGATTTTTCTGGAAAAAATAGCCGTGGATCTCTAAGAATTCTGCACGGTCCCAAGCGGGAAGTCGGCGAAGTGCGAAATCGTGTTTTCGCATCGACCCGTACCGTCCCCGAACTATCGGCGGGAGAGCGTGATCGTCACATTGCCGAACTTCTTTGGAATGGTGATTACTCATTGAATATACGTTCTTTGATGTCTAAGTAATGCCACCTGATAAGAGGTCGAGGGAGTCGCTGCCCAACGCAGACCTTTGCGCTTGGCAAGCTCGATGAGAGGGTCTTTTGAACGTTCTCGACGGCGGTATGACGGACAACGAAACGTAAACATCGGCAATATTATGAGCCGAGACTCGCGCCACGAGGAAATAATTCCGAACAAGGAATACTTACAAAACGCGTCCCAGTGTAGAGGCAAAACCTGGAAAATGAATTTCTTTCGAAGCGGTCGCCGTTGTTGATGCCGCTTCAGCTCAGACCAAGCGCCGGCTGCGCTGCGACAGTAACAGACAAATATAACTGCGCTGGTCCAAACTCGGTCACTCGGAGGAGCGGAAGCAAAACAAATTACCGCCATGTGGCATTTTATTCTTAGCCTCGTCCTTCAAACATTGTCACTGCTCATCAAGTACTGCTGTGCCCATCCCCACCGTATCTGTTCCAGTCAAAAGCCTACATTTCGATGGGGCTCTTAGTGGGCCGTGAAGGGGGGAGATATTATGTCTACGATTTATTGGATTCGGATGCCAGATCCAGCTCTCCGTTGCTTTGGGCCGTGTGAGCTTTCGCTAGCAGACTGAAACAGCAGTCGCCAAAGATCGAGAAAACTCCTTGGGTGAGTATTTGACTCACCAATGACGGACGTGTAAATTGTAGCAAGCGACGGAGGTGATGATGTAAGTATGACAAGGAATGGAATCTCGCGTCAAGGATCTCTCTAGAGATCGTTGTACGCTTCGCACATCTTTGTATTACTATTATCGAATACTGCTCACCGAATACTCACAGACAGACAGACTTTCAACGATGATTTCGGATCGGGGCTGTACGGCACATATTCCTGACGGGCATGTTGGGATCTAGCTCCGTATCCGTGCCGCTTCTCTCATATCCTTTAAGTGGACACACACACCGGCCCTGACGCGAGGAGCGAAGCCTGAAACCCTGTTACCCTGAAAGGAGCTTCCCCGTCCGATTCAGAATCGGGCAGCGATCACATATCCCGCCCTATAAAAGGTGCGTCCCACTCACCTCCGTCTTTCACCTCTTTTCTATTTTGACTCGCTCTGGCTGATTTTTCTTCAACCTCCTCTTTCTTCTCTTACTTCACTCAACGCTCTGCGCCCCTCCTCAACATGTTGGCCACTCAACCACCAAAAGAATCGCCCACCGCGTCTGTCACGAAGATCATCCTACCCGACCTCGTCTCGCACTGCACCTTCAAAAAGCGTGTCAGCCGCCACCGAAAACAAATCACTATCGAGACCAAACGCTGGCTCTTCGAAGGCGGCAACCTCAACGGCAAGAAACGCGCCGCCTTCCATGGCCTCAAAGCTGGCCTACTCACTGCTATGTGCTACCCGGAGGCTGGCTGTCCCGAACTGCGAGTATGCAATGACTTCCTCACCTACCTCTTCCACCTCGACAACCTCTCAGACGATATGGATAACCGTGGCACACGCTCAGCTGCCGACGAGGTGTTGAATTCACTCTACCACCCTCACACCTACCATTCGTCTTCGCGGGTAGGAAAAATGACTAGGGAGTACGTGCCACCGTATCTCTGCTCAAGGAATACTGTGCTAATCATGGATGTTCTTTACAGCTACTACAAGCGGATGGTTGTTACTGCGTCACCCGGAGCACAGCAGCGGTTTATCGAGACATTCGATTTCTTCTTCCAGAGCGTTACGCAGCAGGCTATTGACCGTGCGGCTGGCGTGATTCCCGATCTAGAGTCGTACATTGCTCTTCGTCGTGATACATCTGGATGCAAGCCGTGTTGGGCGCTCGTTGAATGTACGTCCCTGCCTCTTTGTTTTTCATGGCTCTTATTCATCGTGTGCTTCGACAGACGCAAACAACCTCGACATCCCTGACGAGGTCATGGAACACCCGATTATACAGTCCCTTGGAGAAGCAGCGAACGATCTTGTAACATGGTCTAATGTATGTTTTCATTTACGTCATAGCAACGCGGCGTCCTCGTGCTCATCCTTTTCCGCTTTCAGGACATCTTCTCATACAACGTCGAACAGTCGAAGGGCGATACGCACAACATGATTCCCGTCGTGATGAATGAAGAGGGTCTCGATCTTCAATCCGCCGTCGACTTCGTTGGGACCATGTGCAAGCAGTCCATCGACCGCTTTGTCGACGACAGGGCCAACCTTCCTTCATGGGGGCCCGAAATCGACAGGGACGTCTCCATTTACGTCGATGGACTTGCTGACTGGATCGTGGGGTCACTGCATTGGTCATTCGAAAGCGAGCGATACTTTGGGAAGACGGGACTGGAGGTCAAGGCGACTCGTGTTGTCGATCTCCTTCCTCGCCGCGCTTGAGCGAAAAGCATTCAAAGTCAGCCTCACTTCCATCTTCTGGCAAGCTATTTCTGACCTTTCCGCATCACAGATATCGTTCACCAGTACTCCGGAGACCAATCAAAAACCACGCATAGATTTCGACCACTCAACTGTACTAATTTGTTCCCCACTCTAAGCCCCCAACGACCTCGTTCCGCACACCACGCACATGTATTCAGCTTCCTCAGACACTCCAACCGTTGTATCAATATCTTTGCCCATCTCCACCATTTATCCACTTAGTAGTTAGTACCTTAGACATTATGTTCTAAATCCTCACCCTATTTTTCTTTCTGCCGGACATATTATCTTTTCGTAGCATAGATCTTGGATATAGTTGAATTATTTCCTACCTACATTACTATACTGTCGCATTGATTTGCGTCCTATGCTCTATGCTTACTATGCTCTATGCACAATATGCTCTATTTAGAATACAATCACAATAGATGGTCATCATTGCTGGATCACGGCCAGTGCAACTCTAAAGAGCAACCATCACCTCCTTGTCGCGACACACTCAACACATCCTATACGTCCGACACGGCGTTCCCACACCAGGCCGAAGTAAAATTATACTTTTCGCGCAATATGGATATCATTATTGATCCAACTGCGTGCCTGAGGCTGTAAGGACTGGGGCCACCTAATCAGTAGCACGCATAGGTTTGTGGCCGCGCCACGCCAAGGCATATCGTTTCCAGACACCAAGAAAGGACAGCGCGCGTTCCGAACAGATCTCGTCTTAGAGGTACGGAAACTTGCCGTGCACTTCCTATATGCCACGGGGAGCGGTGACGGGTGACGGGTGGTAGCACACCTTAGTCGCATACTAGTATCTACAACTGTCCCATCACGCAGCCTGCATTCCCCTGCGCGTCTCGGATAGCCTGGGTCAATCATATTTCCGGTGATACAGCTGCTTGTACGAATCATGCATGTTTGACTCTCTCGACGCGTTCCAAGGTGATACCTCCTCGCTGCATAGCCCCCAGGAGAATGTCGAATACTGGTCCATGGTGTAGATGTCGCACCTTGTGCCGGCGTTCGCGCGAAAACCCAGCAGGCTGTATCTCGGAACTGATAGAATTGATTCTTTGAGATATCCCGCAGAGATCTATGATTCCAAGCTGCTTGAAAGAGGCTTGGCTACGTATTGCCGCGGGGGCTGAAATAACGAGATCAAAATCCGATTTATTATGGAAGTTGGATCTAAGTATAGCTACAGATAGTACGCTGTGGGTCCTACATATGATGTAGAATGGAGACAAAATGGAGACGTTAACAAGTGACTGTTGCAGCGGCTTGGAATGGGAAGGTATCTGGTAACAAGGCCCATTCACTGGTCGAGGATACTGGCATGTGAGAAATACAGCAAAGATTATCACTAGGGTTTGAAACATCCACCTACGCGGATAATGGTATGGAAAATTAATGACAGATGCTCTCGCTCGCCATGTGGATTATTCCAGCCGCTCATGATAAGGGTCACCCTAAACAGCTGGATCCTTGCCTGGTGTTTCCCAGAGCTGCTCTCGAATGACCCATGGTCCATCGTACCACATTCGCTTCTCGAAAACCAGATATTCTGTAACGCGTTTCCTTTCGGCAGAGTGATTTCCGAAGTTCAACTCAGCAGCGTGGGCGGGCCGAGCGTGCACCGGGATACCCTGGCGGCTATAGATCTCGAGGCTCTATAGAGGAAAAAAAAAGTGTGAATTCAGAGTTCAGCACGCCTGGGAATCAGGGACTCGGCGAACCTGCTCTGAGTCAATCCGAATGAGCGCGTGAACCATCATTCTGTTGCCGAATTTGGGGTCTTCAGTTGCGAGATATCCTTCGGTCGCACGGATAGACATGACTCGCGGAGGCGTGACCTGCTTATGAAGACGCCAGATATATGTGTAGTGAGGATGCTGTTTCTTCATGAGATGCATTAAATGATCTTGGTATGTTGACGAAGATAACTCCTTGATTGTCTTGTCTTCTTGCCTACGCACAGCAGTGTGAACGTTACATGTGCGAATTGTGTCTCTACCAACTCACCGAGCGAGGGCCACATTCAGCTGGGAATAAGTTTGTAGCGCCGCCATTCGCAGGGGCTCCATCCACGAACCCTTCGTAGCGGACGTTGTGGTAAAGAGCCGCCATGGCCATTCTGTAAGATACTTCTGCGTGCGGGTGACTTCTGAAAGATCGATGCCAGGAATAGCGTTTACTTGCGCAAGCATGAGTGTACTGCGAATGCATTTAGTATCTCTCACTATTGTTGATTGTTTCGATCTACCTTGTGAAGTTTTTCGCATCATTATACCGATTCTGAACAAACTGGTCATACATGACTCGCCAGCTTGGGTAATCGCGGCGATGTACGAGCTTTGTAGAATACGGTATCATGACATCTTTGCTTGTGGGGATAAACCATCAGTATTCGTCCGAGGTTTACTAAAGATAGAGAAAATAAGAGATGGAAGGAAGCTGTAAAGTACACAGATTGGTGAAGTCCCTTAGACGATGCACGGTTCTGCTCGTGAACGCGCCTTGCATGAATACACACAAGCAGGATAGATAAAATATAAATGATGCGCGGGATAGATTTCGTCTGGGAAGTAAAGCCAACACACCTAGAGTTTCGACGCGCTGTCCCCATGGATCGGCTGTCGGGAAAAGAGTTGACATAGCCATGATCTGCTCGACCTGCGCCAATTGCTCCTCCTCCGTCAACACCTCCTCCTTCTTCTCCGGGATCTTATAAGACATCCCTCCGGATGCCGTTTTGCGCAATTCCCTGGCGGCGGCCGCGGAAGTCTGTGGCGAGGATGTGCCTGTGGTTTTGGCAGACGGCCTCCTAGATACTTTGGGACTGGAGGCAGCCTTCAATGAGGCATCTAAGGAAGAGCTAGTGGCTTTTTTAACTTTCTGCTTCTGTTTCGCAGCTGAGGTAGCATAACCCCGCACAGCGAAGTTCAGAGTCAAACTACCAACTCGGGAAGGTCCGGCAAAGGTGAAGCTAGGGCCTGACTGCGAGCATAGAACACCGATACACCGACGAGGAATCCCGAAGGCCATGAGGACAACAGTCTGCGCCGCGGGGAGATGAGAAGATATTCGGCCAGCACTGAGCAGCCTTCACAGAATATTTTAAGCGGCGTACGTGGTTGTGTTTGCTTCGGCAGCTCTCGGATCCGGCCACGCAAGTGTTTACCGAACGAATTTGCTTCGACGTTGCAATTCGTTTGTCTTCACTCAACCACCATCACCCACAAATCATTTTTACATCTCTATAATGCCTGTAGGTTTTTTTTCAATCCAGGTGCGAATCACAATTTTTAATCTCATATTAGCGCCAATCCCGTGGTCGTTCCGCTCCTGCTTCCCGTGCTGCTCCGCGTGCTGCTCCTGCTGCTGCGCCTGCACAATCTCGCGGAGCTCATACAGCAGCTGCTCCTGCTGGCTACGCTTCCCCACATGCCCCAGCACCTCCTGCGAACGCACCTGCTGCTGCTGCCTCATCAGGCCAACCGGGTATGATGGCGCAGATGGCTGCGACCGCTGGTTCAGTCGCGATCGGATCCACCATTGGACATGGGCTCTCGAGCATGCTGTTCGGCGGTAGCTCCTCCGCCCCCGCAGAGCAGGCGCAAGCACCTCCTGCACAGCAGCAACAGCAGTTCCAGAACGCCGCGAGCTGTGAAGTTCAGGCGAAGGGTACGTCCCATGATTCATTTGGTTGAATATTCAATACTAAACGAGAATTTACCAGACTTCACAAAGTGCTTGGAGAAAGCTGATCTTCCTTCTTGCTCTTGGTACCTTGACCAACTGAAAGCTGTACGTCGTTTTTTTCGTGTTCGGTCAGCTGCGGCTTACGTGTCGATTCTATCGTAAAGTGCCAGGCAGCGGCTGCTCCTTACTAAAGCTGAATTTCATTATGGTGGGAATAGTCGTTGGACTGACGGCTACGTCTCGCTTCTGGGACACCATTGTATTTAAAGTGCAGATGTAGTGCGTACTTAATAACATGGAATCTCCACTCATCAACCTTGCCCGTGTCCCAGCAAGGCACGAGGTTTTTAGAGAGATTTTTTCTCAGATCAAATCATGTTTCATAGCCTTGCGGCTCTTCTCAGTTGCTTTAGAAGGGGTTGACTTTGAGTTGACCGTCAAGACCGGAGAACTTCCCTATATGCCGTCTAGGCTAAAGGCTTCGAGTCAACAGAACCAGAGTTCCCAGGACAGTACAGCTAGTCTGCGCCAAGTTATCACTTTGATGGACCAGTTACGCATCGACTTGCTAATTGGGAAGTATTGAACTTTGTTCAACTCTTGAATGTCGTGGGTATCTGAACACAAGTTGCAAGGCCAGTTGGCTATGGATCTAGGTTGCCGACTCGAAGGCTCATGACTTCACCGAGAGCATGCGAGGCAGGTCTTACGGCGCCACCACCCACCAGCATTATTGCCAAAGCCCATACAAGGAACCGCTTATCACGATTGACTTCAAAGCTTTCGAATGGCCCACTTCCAAAAAGTAACTTCGAAACATCAATCGCTGTTTTTCACTATTTCTAACGTTTCTTTAGCAAGTTCACAGGGTATTCACTATCATACGACGGATCAGCTACGGATTCATCGAGATGGGGATTCCAACACGGCGGGACAATCATCCGGTTGAAAGATAGGGTGGGTACTGGCGTGGTAATTCACTTTCAACGGACTTTACGAAAGCTTTGAGCTCCCCGTGCACAAAAAATCGTTTTTCAGTATTGCTTGACGCTCGTTTGCCGGCGCATACTCTATTTCTTGACCAGGCCCGATGATGTGCGGTGCAGGTTTCGTACGGACGCTAGTACTATTCTCTGGTACACACTGGAGGAAACGAAGCAAGTCACATAACTTGCGTGACGCAAAAGCAACGTAACGAGGACAGGTTGCGCTGCAAATCACCCACCGAACCGTATCACCAACAAGGGCTTCATTGCCCATCGATTTTGCACGCCTGAAAGCAGTGATAGAGTCCTCAGGCTCTTTTGATTTTACTAGGCTCCGCAAGCTTGTATCTGAGGACCCTGCTATGCTGGCCTTGCCAGAGGACGAGAGGGTTCTCAATGCTTTGTTGATTAGTGCTAAGGTTTGTTCAACCCTTTTCACCATTTGCTAGCTATCGAACTAGGTCCTTCGTTTCTCTGATGCACTTCCGCACCATGTCAAGACCGTCGGTGTGGGGTGTGTTGGAACTCTAGAATTAGATCAAGCACGCGCGGATGCAGCTCAGGAGCCCAATTCTGCTGCTGCGCTTGCGTTAGGTAGAACCTTGATGAACGCCCTCTGGGAACATTACAACATGAGTGTGAGTAGTCATGCACCAATTTAAAATCTTATTTCGTCGTTTGAATGACCATTTTCCAGCAAGAATTTAGTCCAGCCGTGACCGACCAGCATCTCCTGGCGGCTGCCTTCCACGCGCAGAACATAGTCACCGAGGACCAAGCATTGAAAGCGTCGGTGGAAAACCGGTATCAAGTCGAAAACCCTCATATATGCATTTCCCCTAAGTTACCGATTCCCTCCACACGGGTGACTCGCAGGAATGAGTCTTACACGTTCTACGGAACTTTCGATTATGCAGTTGGGATCGTGCCACACGGCCCCGAAGGTTCGTGCACATTTTTTTCTTTCAATGTTATTGTCGATGTTGACGGGTAGTTGTAATCTAGATGTTCCTTTCTCCGTTCCGGCTGGCTGTGAGTTAGAAAAGTTGCATTTTTGGTCTCGCTGAGGCGAGGAGTAAGGCAGAGATGACTAGCAGGCGTAGCCAAGTCATTCTGCAGACGCTGGCAGGCTTGCGCGGGACTTGAGTCACTTCATCCGTCACGGTGCCGCATTGCCGACACTCTTCCCTACGAAGGCAACAACCCTACTTCTCGAGTGTCCTCACCAATGAGTACCCTCTGGCACCTTTTTAAAGCATACAACAGCGATGATGAGGTACGAATGTATAAATTCGGGCATATACACATGCTAGAGCACAGCCAAACAATTATTGAGCTTTCGAAGGATATGGTGGGTGCCAGCCACTTATTTTTACGAACACAATGCGTGCTGAATATTCTGTCTATCGTATATTCTGTATGAAAAGCCCCCCCTCGTCTCAACTGACTTCGCCAAAAGCTGTTGACTGACTTGACTGACCATGCACGGTCGTGGCACTGTATCACTTTGTTCTCGAAATACATCGTAGCGCATGGTCGCATTCCAGATATCCTTTCCCACTTTCCAGTTGCAAATGAAACCACCATAACTTTTCTCGTAGCCATATGAAGAATATCAACAGTGCGTTGTTGGAAGATGGAAAAAGAGAAGGTATGAAATCAGTCTGATGGAAACTCCCTTTGATGTGCTCGGAGGTATGGCGCAACAGGTGCACATACTTATTTGCACATCGGGTTATCCCACAGTATGTGAGATATGTGCACGACACTGGGTCACTGGGAGGTTGATATACACCTCAAATGTTGTCCGAATTTTTGGTTAGAGGACGAATGGATCTCCCATTATTCATGATTTTCACATAGGGTCCCAATTGCCATCGGGTTACCCCACAGTAATAATATGCCTCGCTCTATACGTGAGGTTGATGGGACTGGTTCGAGTCTAACGGAGGCCCTATTTTATACACATCCGAATGAGACTTCATATTATTCCATCTCATCGGTATCTACAGGTCTGTACCAGCACTAACACAGTCAAACAGGCTTGCCAGAAATACTGTACTAATACGACCAACTCTTCACCCCATGTTACGCGTTACCGAAAAAATCAATCTCTTCATCTCTTCATCGCGAAATTTTGTGCGTTACATGAGCAAATTTTTTTCAGAAGTCTTCATAATTTCATCAAAATTCCGCGCTAAACTACCACTGGAGGAAAATTTGGGTTTTTCGCCACGAAATGTGATCTGTAACGCTCTTCAACCCCATTTGTTACGCGTTACAGGCCCAAAATCTCTTCACTTCACGACCCTGCGTTACACGTTACACGAAGAGATGGTCGTATTAGTACAGTACCACCATTTCTTTTTACAGATTTCCAGAACTGAATGAAAGGATGGTGGATAATTGGGTCATGCTCAGTTACAAGCTAAACATTATATCTACAATCACGAAGACTTTTGGGGAGCATGTACATGTCCAACACCTTGACCTTCTAAATGTTTGGATCTAGCACTTCTCGCACCCCAGCAATTGGCGGCTTAGGTGGATAATTACCCATGCAAAATGTGCATAGAGCAGTTGATGGGATATCATCGCACAATGGTCAAAGGCCATGTTATGGTAACATTGAGGATACTCCCAGCCCATCATCAAGAAGTGGACCATGAGCTGACCGCCTTTCGGGACAATAACAAACCTCTCCCTGAACTGCTCGTATAAGTCGGCATGGAGGGTGAACATGTTGTGCGGGTCTATGTGGAATAGGGTCCTTATCGATCGGATAGACAGGTATTCACCCATATGGTTCTGGACAAGCTAGACAATATAGTTAACTAGCGATTCAACTGGATATGTACACTGGGCTTACCCATGACTCCTGGTCCTCTGAGACAACGTGAGCAGCCATGAGCAACTCCGTAGAACCTGTAAGAAGACAGCGCTGATTCCGGTACTTGACCACCTCGCTGCTATCGTCGATGGAATAAGTGGTTGGCTTTAGCACACTGTGTGGGCTGCCCATTGCCCATGACAACGGAAGCACGTCATGCGGAAAAGGCCATTGCTGGAAGTCCCGGCATAAGGGATAAGGGCTTGAGGGCATGCTGAGGTGGTAGTAATACCGCTGAGGGAACAGTACGAAGTCAGCGTCTTCTGTGACATGCGCGGCAAGATCCTCACGGTCCAGAGATGTGGATAGGAAGCCAGGCTTGTTGAAGGCGAGAATTTGGCAGGCAGTGAGGGCCGTTTTGTGGTGAACACCAAATTGGATGGGGGTAGGCCCAGGACGACAGTCATAGGCAGGCAGTGTGAGGAACGGGGAGGCTATTTTGTTAGCGGGGTGGCAGAGCTTGACAGCCTGTGGGTGTGTCGGTGGGCAATGGTTGGGGTCTAGTATAATCCTGGGGCATCTTCGCAAAGGAAATGCTGAGCCCGGGCCATCCATGTCAGGGTTCCTTGTCGGAGGTTTCTAAAATTACAGTTTAGGCCTAATCTTCACTGATCAGATTACGTTCGCCTGATTTATTTCTAAAACTTTTGTTAGGCTGTGAATATCCTTCAGACTGTTAGATCGAGTCACATAGGTGTAAAGAAAAAGCTGTGTACAACTTTGACGTGAATTGGTCTTGGTGGTAAGTGTGTAGGAGCTCGACAATGACAGAGATGGTGACCAGATCAGGCCAAATCAGGCCAAATCAGGTCAAATCAGATGGGTTGCCTGATCAAGGGGGTCGGAAATCTCCGACACTGAAGTCTGGTTCTTCACTCTGGGCATATAGTAAGATGTCCCGAAGGATGACGTAGTCTGCAAAAGCTCAGATCTAGAGCTCCGCTCAAATGAAATTGTCGGAAAAAAGCCAGAAAGCTTGATCCCTACTAACTTCTCAGTAAAAATGAGAAGTACTTAGTGATACGAGGTCCGGTTACGAAGACCCAATTTAGAACCGGGACCAGACCAAACTGGACCGAGTAAGACCAGACTTTTGGTCCTGGTCTTACCGGTCTGGTTCCGATCCACAGTCTCAGTCCAAAGGTATCTTACCTGCTTTTGGAACCGGTTTATGACCAGTCGAGACCGGTCTTAACAAGACCTTAGGTCTACATGCAGAGGTCGAGGGGAAACAAAATGTATCTCAGCTAGTTCTATGATTATATACTACTGTAGCAATTGCTACAGGTTCTCCGAGTCACAACAGAGCTTGACCAGACTGTATTGCGAAAAAGAGAACTTGTGTACAAATAATGTATAAACAATAAGAATAAGCAACACCTAAGGCCATTGCCAAACACAACCAACGTCAGGCGTCTTTCTGGTAGACTGCCCGTTACATATCCCCCTTTGAGATTGCGTCGCAATCTAAGACTTGAAAGCAAGTTGAAAACTTGGTTAAGAGTATTGGGGATGATTC
>JABCKH010000418.1:0-16124 GCA_018851285.1 Lyophyllum semitale | reverse complement strand
TGCATCAGAGAGTCCACCCTGGATGCAGGGACGAACGGAAACTATTCTTCGTCACCTTGCTGGATGTGTGTATGTATCAGAAGCTGTCCGCAACCATGCCCGTGCAGAAAAACTTGAAAAGGGTCTCAATAAATCCCCATCGCGACCGCCTCATTCTTCTCAACCTGTGTACCTCAGTAATCCCATTCCCCAGCCTAATCTATACTTCGGACATCCCTATTCTGGTTCTCCTTCCGGTGGCACTAGTTCTATCGCAGGGCCATCATCTCATTTATTCGACAATAGCGCTTTTGCAGCAAATACCGTGCAGCCTTTTCCTTCCCCAGTCCATTTGTCATTCCCATCCCATCACCTTTCTCTTCCAGCAACACCTTCACCACGCATTGGTAGCTTTCCACACCATGCACTCTCCACGGTCTCTGCAGGATCAACCCCACCACTTTCTCCTATGCCTACTCCATTGATTGGACTCTCTGGTTTGCCTGCTCAGAAACGGCGAAAGATCTCGCACCAACACTCAGTTTCTTCTCTGGTTCCTGCTTGGTCATCTGGTGATCAGTCTGAATTTGACACAGCCATTGCCCGTATTACTGCATCGTGTGGCTTTGCCCTTCGCTGGGTTGAAGATTTTGAATGGCTTTCCTTTTGTACAAGATTCATCCCCCAAGCAATCATCCCCTCTCGTCGTGTGTTAAGTGATTGTCTGGTGCCAGCTGAAGTAGAAAAATACCGTGCTGCAGCTATCGCAGAGTGCGAAGGCCAGGACGGGACCATTGAATATGATGGATGGTCAGGTTTTAATAAACACCATCTTCTTGGTTTTATGCTTGGGACATCTAAGCGAAAGGTCAGATTCATTATTCTATATTCCCTGCTGCCACTGATGCTGTATCCAAAGATTCATGTTGTTCGTGTTTACGATACTTCAGCTGATCGCAAAACTGCCGACGAGTTGGTGATCAAGATTAAAGAAGTAATTGAATTCGTGCAAACAGTATGGAAAGTTACTGTGGTTGCCGTAACTGGTGATGCCTCTGGAGAGTCAGCCAAGGGTCACCGTGACATCGTTAAAGAGTTTCCGCATCTTATTGCGCCTGATTGTTATGGACATCAGGTGCGAGTTCTGTCCAAAATGTGTGATTATTTTGTCTAAAAATTTCCAGATCAACCTCATTGTGTATGACTATTTTGGCGTGTCATTCACTGCTGTCTTGCTTGAAATTGCGGAACAAGCAACAGAGCTCATTGAATGGCTTCGAAGCAAGACATATGTTCTGGCTCAGCTTCGGATTGTCCAGGAAGCTAATCGTTACAGAATTTTATCTATAATTCGTGCTGTCATCACACGATGGACAGCCCACTATCTATCATTCAAGCGACTGCTTGAAGTACGGGTTCCTCTCGAAATGATGGTCCAACGGGATATAGCCTTAGGTGAGGGGAACAGCAACATCTGCACAGGAAAAAGAGCTGCAAGAGAGAAGGCAGAGCGCATGCTTGCGATCATCGCAGATCCAACATTCTGGTATGGTGTATTACGGTATGTGACTAAGATTATGCTCAAGTTAATATCACTGATTTATGGTTTGTAGATTGAAGTGTCACCTTGAGCCTCTTGCGCTTGCAGCCAACATCATGCAACTAACTCATGTCCGACCTGATCAAGTTTTACTTATCTTTGGTCTCCTCTACCATGAGTATCAGATGATCGCAGATCAGGACAAGGACTCGGAGACTGGTTATCTCATTGCAGCCATTCACGCCAGCATTGAGAAGCGCTGGGCAAAGGCTGATCAGGAGGTCTTCATTGCTGCTCTGATTCTCAATCCCCTCTACAAGACAACACCATTCAGCTCCATGACTGATATCACCACAATGGCTGACTTATCTGCCCTCATCAAAAAGCTATATCTTCGCTTTTTTCTTACGTTATCGGACACCGAATCTCACGAGCTGTATCAAGAGCTTGAGGACTACCTTGATGGCAGGGGTCCATACAGGAATCTTGAACCCTATGCACAGGAGATTTTACACCAAGCACGATCACGAGGAGAACACGCAGATCCAATCAAGATGTGGGATGGTGTCCACCGCCGTTCCGTCCCACACACTCCCCTCCAACGCCTTGCTCATCGCCTGCATTCCATTATCGCAAACTCCGCATCATGTGAACGGCTCTTCAGTACATTTGGCAACACCCTAACTCGTTTGCGCTCACGTCTAAAGACGAACACCATGGTCAATCTTGCAGAGCTTCGTTTACATATTCGAAGTGAGCATATTGAACGAGGATATATGAAAAGTCGGGCTCGGAAGCGCAAGATGACAAGCCACCATGTGGATAGCACGGTCACAGATTCCACCAATGCAACTGCACCCACTGCTGAGCCTATTGAAGTTGATGAGGATTTACAGGGCGACTCAGAAGGATCGGGATCGGGATCGGCGTCACGAACAGCACAAAATACACTTCGGAATCTAACGTCACGGGCTCCTACAGGTACAGCAGAAGAGAACGAACCCACCATTTCTGAGACAATAGCATCGAAAAAGATTCAAGACATCTTTGACTTCACAAACACCACCTGGACAAAGATAGCAAAGGACTTTGCATTGCGGGGCTTAGATGAAGAACAGGAATTCTACGAGTTGGTGGATTTGGATGCTGAGGGAGATGATGATGAATTGGAACAGGATATCGAGGAGATGACAGAGTCATCTATGGCCATTTAAGAGTACAATTGAAGTAGCTACAGTTCACGGAAACTCGTTGATACGAGATTGATCATTATCTGATCGCTTACGCACTCGAGTCCCTGAACCCTGGCCCACGACACGCTGTGTGAAAAACCACATCCCACGGCGCCAGTGGCATGCCACACTTCGTGGCATTTGTGGCAAACACGGGGATCCCCGTGGCACTGCCAACACTGATAAGTGAGGCATCTGTTGTGAGGGAGAGCAATTGTTTGCGAACAGAGTCCTCTCATGTGAGGAAATGTTTGTAAACAGTGCTTCTAATTTAGAGGTATTGCCGCAAACAAGTTGTGTTCTGCTAGAACACTTGTTTGCAACCACCTGCCAGCATCTGGTGTCGTTCTAATCCCTCAGGTATGTTAAACAATTCTGGTCAAGCGAAATTCTAAGTTGTCTCTTAATTTTGCACCTTATCCTATTGCCGGCCAGTCAACCCGAACTGTCGTGCACCTTAGGAGCCCAAGCATTTGCAAGGCACGCACGCCGGCGGATGTTCCATCAGGAGTTCAACCTGTTGAATCATTGGTCCCTGGAAGGTTTACGGTAAGCATTCTCTTTATCTGCTCGACCTTTCTAAAGAATCACTTTAGGACACATTGCCAACTTTCAAGTTTTATCCAGCTTTTCTCCCCGGTGGGGGTCAAGTATTTGTCGGAGGAGTGGAAATCAAGTTCTGGAACTCTTCGAGACGTCGCTTTTGCCACTCCTAAGCAAGAATTGCGAGTGCCACTTGTTGCTCACCTATTTTCTACATTTTAGTGACCCGTCATTTCCGGCTTCAAGGGCAGCCGAGGTTGCACGACCGTCGTTCGTTCAAAGGACTTAAATGGTGGTGAAGGACGTGTAGCCGAAGAAAGTATAACAAGATAAGCTGCTGCAATGACGTGTGGTGGTATATTTCCCAACTCTCCTCTAGTCGGCATATGATCCTGAAACCCCAAACTTGCAGCTGGAATAGATACGGGACATCACCTCCATCTCGACGTAGAGAAGGAAGCGGAGAAGGAACATGACAGTGTCCTAGAACTAGGTCTGCCTGACTACCATGATGAGGACTACTTATCATACGTTACCGCTGCCAAGGAGTTCTTTTGATGGGCCTCTGGGTACTAAGTTGTTTGGAGTTTCGACCACATTTACTCTATACGGCTCTTCTCTATACCAACCCAGCCTTGATATAACAAATTCAGGACGTTCGGGATGTTCTCCCATCGTCTAGGACACAAACGTGGCATCAGAATCTCCAACAAGACGAGTGTCCACAGCTAGGCCTGCTGTACCGCCGCCGACAACGACATAATCGTAAGTACCCACTGATCCCCCTAGGACCAACTGTGCGGGCTGGGGCGCTTACCCAGCATTCAAGCCTGAGTTCGCCGTCGGGAAGTGGTCCGTCCAACGGAACGTGGGGTATCTAGTTCAGGTGGGTGTCGGGTTTCGTAGTCGCCAACAAATCGCCAACCTGTTGTTTAGACCATGCTAAATGGCTCAGTTCGATGATGGCACCGGGCTGCACCGGCTGCACAGTTCCCCTGACCCACATCTCGCTTGCCTGCAGCTCGCCGCCCACCAGCCCTGAGCCTTCCCTTTCCCTGCACACGACGGTAGGTACAATCTCGATGCGTGCCTCGCGATCGCCCTGGCCATCAGGAGTGATAGGGAGTGATAGGGAGTGATACACCCCCACGATCCCCGCACCGTTCCTCGTCTATGTAACTACATATGCCCTTAATTCAACTATGCCCTTAATTGCCGCCCCCAGTGGCATACTTCCCCATTTGCTTTCATAATCGCTAGTATTGGAGGTAAGTACTAATAACATTGAGGTTCCTCAGTTGTTGCGTCGAGATAGGATTTGTCCTGGATCATGTCATAGACACTATTTAGTTACTCCGTATAGATTGCGGTCGTTTACTCCTGCCACTTTCGAAATCACGAGAGCAAGAGACCAAGACCTGGATATCTGAACTTTGAAGAGGGGCTTAGCATTTCTGCGTCACCAAATGTATCAGTCAAGATCAACCTAATGAAACGGTCGCATGATATTTTGTCATACTTCAACGCGACCGGTCTGCAATCTACTTTTGCTCTTACAACAGTGTTACAATAAAATCCTGCATGATCTATAATTGATGTTTCTATAAGTGAAAGATCAGGAAGAGACGTACTGCTTTCGGAGTAAATGAATCAGACCTTTGTAGAGGTGTCTACTGTGACTTCAGTATTCACACGAATTACCGTCCCTTCTTGTTGCTGCTGAGAACCTGACCGATAAGAGAGGTCGTGGGTCTCTCCCACGCCGTACGCCGTGTGCAAGCTGGTGTCACCTGGGTCCGAAAATTGGCGTCTGCGCGAGTTGAGAATGGCAAGAACCACGTTAGAATACCTGGATGACTATAAGCGGCGAGTAATGCTGAAAATATGGTTGGGTTTTACAGTTTTCCTAGAATGAATGCTCTTTCGCGCTCATCAGTTGTGAAGATCGCCGTCCGACGTAGGGTACTCACGGAACTTGGTGAAGGAAATTATCTTGCCATAGAAGATATAGTAACAAGTCCACGCCTGCAGTCACAGCGGTAATGGCACCGGTTTCCACAGTATTGACAATCAACCTCGTCAGGAGTGTTTCGGTTCGCTTCCAGGGAGAATGTCGACGGGCCATAGTGAACTATGTGGAATAGCGTCAACCAGAGCATCTAGCGAAGTCTAATACTGCCTCTTACGATGGTAACCATAGTCCCAGCTATAAGAATATCACAGACAAAGCTCCCGGCAAGCCACACCTTTTGAGGCGTGAATACTCACTCATCACTATAACACGATATCGAATAGGCTCACCTCAACACCAGTATTAAAATTAGGTATTTTCGATACATCAGCGCTGGCTATGGCAAACTTTGGGTGCTATGAGCTGTTGTACGCTTATCAGAGGTAGTGAGATTCTCTTACACGGATAGAAACAACAATAGCACTGAGGCTTTGCATTAGCGCAATCTGATTTGGCGTGAACATAAGTTCCATTGGCATGTTTGCAAGAGGCCTCTTACCAGAACGATTACGGAAGAGATAGCTGTTGCTACGTGACTTCTGCCCATGAGTGACCATATCCGCCTGAAAGACAGCCATTGTAAATTTGTTGCACGCATTCAAATCTTGCCTCACCATGCGAAATATATTTGTACGATTCCTGACACTGTAATAAGTGATGAATGTATACTTCTGAAATCAAGTTAGGCTGTTTGGCTCACCAATTCCTCCTGTCATGGCTATAGTAATCCCAGACCATATTATCTGACTGAGGTGCCCCGGCTCGCCCCATCCAGACACCAGGATATACCATGCGTAATGCGAGGTGAAAGCAGTTTGAAGAATATCGAGCGTTAGCAATGTGTACACTTTCAAAACAAAATTAAACTTAGTTCAACGATGGGAGTTAGAACGCACCTAACACCTTAGTCCCGGCTCTTTCCGTTGGAAAAGAAATATAAAAGTGATCTGTACAATAGCAATTTATCTAGCTCTACCCAGTGATATATCATCGACGTACAAACTTGAAGGATGAGCACTCCCAGAAGGCCCCAGTTGAATGAAGAGGCGATGAGCTATTCACATCATGACGATGGTATTTGGCCACACACGAGGGATACGAGAGGACTTACGATTGGTCCCGTCCTATAAGCAATCGTGAGTTCCTCACAATATGATGCCGCTCGATTCAATGCTAAGATGACTTACAGTAAGACAAAGTCCTGAGGATTGACTCGGATTGCCATGGGTCAAGGACAAAGAGCCTACATTGGTTAAAATGACACCATAATATTGGCAACGACCGGGTCGTCGCTGTTCTAAATCGACGCGATCATCAAACTGATGGGCATGTATTCGGGGCTTAAGAATCAAGATCCCCAGTGCACATGCTTGCAGACGCTTCGAAAATAATCCCTCTACGCTCACGAGGTGCATACGGACGGATGGTGTCCCCGCTATTATTGCCGCAGCTGCCAGCATGATCTAGCACGATTTCGGTACAGTAGTATCACCATGACGGTTGCGCAGAAACGCCCACATGCAGTCCTGCTGTCATAGGTTTGAGTTAGGTAGAAAAGAGTAGAAAAGAGTTGGAGGCAGTACTAGTTAGGAAGAAGTAAACATATAGAATCACCTGAGACGTTGAATTAGTCAAAATTTAGCGAGGGGCACCTACCCAGCGAGCCGGCGCCTGACAGAACTCCATGCAGCGAGATACGGCGTTGCTAAGTAAGTGATAGAGGATGGTGGAGCAATGCACGAGCAATGAAAGACCCTCCAGTGGATTTAACGAACTATCACTGATCGGCGGCGGGGCTGTTCAGAAAATTGCTAAGTAGAGAGCCTTTACAAGGAGTGCGAGCGGGACTGAATTCAAGTTCGGAGTGACATCCAGTGCAAGAATGCCAGACATCCAACGTTGGAGATCTGGAGGCGATCATGATCGATTAATATTATGTAATATCAGGTTCTGATCTCACTTAAGCGCCGCTCCCGAGTTTATCCTGTGCCGTGCGTTAGCAGTCTTTCCCGCCCGCCGGCTGGCGTCAGAGGCGCTTATGGCAGTCTTTTCAAATCAGGTTGTGTAAGTACAACTAGGTACAATCACGTCCTTCTGATGATGCAATCTGGGAGGAGGAAGAGGATTGCCCTTTAAGACGATGATTTCCACGGCGATGCTTCACTGCTCGAAATGAGGCTACTTACACTTGGCCTACAACTTGCTCTCTTTTGCCTGGTGGATGCGGCACTTTATCGGAATGTCAAGGACTTGCCTCTTGCAGGTTTCGATTTTATCATAGTTGGAGGTGAGTCGCCCTCACAACCTCTACGCGTGTTTCCAATACTCAACCTTACCAGGAGGAACGGCGGGGAGTGTGTTAGCCAATCGCCTCACAGAGATTCCGGCAATTTCAGTGCTAGTCCTTGAGGCAGGTGGCTCGTAAGTTATGCCACTCGTACCCTACCTATTCTGCGTCTCACGCAAGTCATGATTCCCTTTTTAACAGCAGCGAAGGTATCCTGAACTCAGCCATCCCTTTTAATTGGGGCCAATTAGTCAATACTGCACTTGACTGGAACTACACAACTACCCCTCAAGTTGGCCTAAATCAACGAGCACTGTCATATCCACGAGGACATGTGATTGGGGGAAGCAGCGTAACCAGTACGTTGCAGCGTCAGGCTTTTGCTCCGTCAAATAATTTATATCGTCCAACTTTAGACGGACTGGTTTATACACGTGGATCTTCAGAAGATTTTGATCGCTATGCAAGAATTACTGGTGACCAAGGGTGGTCATGGCGAAGTCTGCAGCCCTACATACGAAAGGTGAGTAGGCCTGGCTAGCATGACTTCTTTCGCCGCCAACTGCTTTCTAGAACGAGCGATTCACGCCTCCTGCGGATCTCCACAACACTACGGGACAGTTCAATCCTGCAGTCCACGGTTTCTCTGGTGCCAACAGTGTGACTCTCCAAGGATTTTCGTACGAAATCGACAAGAGAGTGATTCAGGCGACTCTTGATCTACCAGAGGAATTCCCCTTCAATCTGGACGCGAATTCCGGTAACCACCTTGGAATCGGTACATTTAATGGCTATTCATACAACCAGTACATTGACTTCAAAAGGTTTTACTCAGTTTACGATCATAAATGGTTCCAGAAGTAGTCCGCAAACTTCGTATCTGGCGCCTCTGTATCTAAAGCGGCCGAATCTTCATGTGCTTCTCCATACCCAGGTGACTCGTGTCCGTCCCACCTCAAAATCACGGTCGTCTTTTCAAGTTGTCGAATTCACCCAAAACGCTGGCGGTTGGTCTGCTTCATCTTTCGCAGTATCCTTACTGATGGCCATCGAAGTTTCATTACATCAGTTGTCAGCACGAAAGGAGGTGATCCTCTCCGCGGGGGCGATAGGAACCCCAAGCATCCTCTTGCATTCTGGAATAGGCGATTCAGCCAAGCTCTCTCGCCTGGGCATTAAGCCATTGCATAACTTGCCTTCAGTGGGCCAAAATCTCACCGACCAACCAGCTGCCGGACTTTCCTGGCAAGTCAATTCAACAGACACATACGAAACTATCCATCGAAATGCTACCTTCGCTGCACAAGCACTGCAACAATGGCTGCAGACAAGGACTGGCCCGTTGTGTGCTGCACCCGCCAGCGAAATTGGGTGGCTTCGCATACCCAGTAACTCGACAATTTTCGACAACTACGAAGATCCTGCTGCTGGTCCTCGTACAGCGCATTACGAACTCATAACTAATGTGCGTCACACAATCTGCACATCAGAATGGCCTTTTCTCACTCAACCTTTTACAGAATGGATTTTTTGGACCACCTCCACCCGAGGGTAATTTCATGACGGTAATATCCGCTGTTGCGTCTCCAGCTTCCCGTGAGTCTCAGTAACCCTGAATCTGTTCTGGGTCTCATGTTGAATTTGTAGGTGGCTCCGTTACAATCGACTCGAGCAATCCGTTGGCGAAACCGATCATCGATCCCAACTATTATTCCTCGCCATTCGATCTCTTCGTGGCCCGGGAGGCCCTCCGAAGTGCTAGGCGATTGGTCCAGGCACCTGCCTGGCGCGGATTTGTTCTCGCTCCGCTCATGAACTTGACGAGCGACGCAGACCTAGACCAATATATTCGCGATACTGCCACGACATCATTTCATCCTGTTGGGACTGCAGCTATGTCTTCCGGGAACGCGAAATATGGCGTCGTTAATCCGGATCTCCTAGTGAAAGGCTTGAAGAGCTTGAGAATTGTCGATGCCTCGGTTTTCGTAAGTAACTTTACAAACCTGCTCTGCATTCCTAGGCTGAAGTGAAGTCTATATATCAGCCCATGATTCCCGCTGCTCATACCCAGGCCGCTGTTTATATATTCGCGGAAAGGGCTGCCGATCTGATCAAAGAGAAATGGACCCTGTGTAGCCAATCGCAATGCTGATGAAGCGCGATCCCTAGCTTGCCCTGATGGATATTCTCGCCGCGATCAATTCGGTGTCTACCAAACATATTGACGACCGTAGAACTAATCATCTGCTCTAATACTTTTCCTCTTAGTGAAAAGGGCTCAAACAATATCACTTAATTCAACACCATGAGAGCCACAGCTTGTATGAAGCGCAGGCTTGCTTGGACGAAGCTTTGCGATAATAGTCGTTTTGTAAATTCTGATCAAGGAACGGATAGTTCGAATTTAAATTACATGGGGTAGTTCTGTTGTAAGTTATAACTTCGATACTGCTCATTCCAGTCCAATGAAGGCAATGCTAGTATTGCTACCGGCAACGCCGAATCGCCTATGCCACGTGCTTTGAATGTACATCACCACTATGGATCTACAACACTCAAATGTACCATGCTGCCCGAAACGCTTTTATGCTTGCTTAACGCTGGAGTGGTTCTTGCCCAGGCGAGGCAAAGCCTCTCCATGAATTCCAACTCTCCGTTTTCCCCTTCAAGCACTCCAAATCCACCTGTGTTTTCCTTACCAACCTCTCCCAATCTGACAATAACCGTCGCATTGTGTTCTTCAACGAACTCTCCGCCAAGATTTTTCGTCACGAACAGCACTAGTCCTGACGTGCCTGGTCCTAATGGCGGGCAAGATGTTTTCGAGATTGCGGTGAAGGATGGCAATGGGAACTGGACTGGCACTTTTGAGGCGGGTGGGGTTTTGGCAGTGCAGAATGTTGGTCAAACCTCTTTTGAGCTGGGTATCTCGGACCAAGGTATGTTCCTGCTTCTACGGACGAAGGCCAAGATACTAAGGAGCCGTTTTCTAGACCCAATACATGAAGTACTTCCAAGTTCAGATCTACCGCTCCTTGGCGATACAACTTCAAACCAAGCTCTTATTTTTTCTCCAGCGTTCGGTCAGGAAGTGGCTCCTAAACCTACGTATCCTAACTATACCCTGCCGTCCGCCAACTCCTCGCAACCTTCTCCACCATCGGGGTCACCGAATTTCACGCTTATCATCTCCCCAACGTCCTCTCACGCGTTAACAACTTTGCCGCAAACGGGGTGTATGCTGTCTTCACAGAAGTCGAGCGGCACATTGACGAGTCAAAACACATGGTTAAGAGATATAAAAGGGTGGAGAGACCAATGGCTTATAGAGGCACTCACTCCCGCTACGAACTATACAGCTTATGTCGTCCAAGATCGCACCAAAATTAGTGGTCCAATATATTTCGTAACAAAATCAGGTATGATCCTTATCATCGATTTGTCATTTGCCGCGGTGGAGTTGATCCGCGATTCCATTAGCGTCGTTCGCCTGTCCGTTGGTATTCAATCTACCGTACTGCCCGAACGTCGGATATACCGTTCCTCTTCCCCGGCCACCATCGACCAATACTTACACAGCAGCGAATCTCCCGGAAAACATAACGACTCCCCTTCTCTCGTATATGACGAACTTTACCACCACTTTATCTACCTTCGCATGTGGGCGCGACTGGTACTCCCCAATTGTCGGCTGTGATGACTGCGAGCGCGAATACCGTAGATGGCTCTGCACCATAACTTTCACAAGATGTGGCGAACCTAGCCCGGCGAATCCGAATAGCTTCACCAGCTCCCCACCCGCACCGGATGCTACCGGTCTGAGTGCACTGCAACCCAAGGACAAGAACAACCCTTCAGCGCCCCAGAAAGTATTTTCAGCGCTCCTCTCACAATCCACTGATATTTCCAATGCGCGCAGTCCGAATTTCCCTGCTATGGGAAGCCCGTATTCGATGCTGCTTCCCTGCCTAGAGATGTGCACATCTGTGGATAGGGCGTGTCCTAGCCACGTGGCGTTTACGTGTCCGACTTCGCAGTTCAATGCTGCTGCGAGCTATGGAGTTGGCTATATAGACGGTGCGGGTGGCGATGAACGTCAAGGTGCCACAGGTGGTGCGCAGGATAGATGGGGTAATATTTGGTGCAACGGAAGTTGAAAACTATGTTGAATTTTCATCTCTCCATGAACGACGTGAGTGCGTTCGGCGAGAATATCAAGAAGTACGCCTATCGGTAACTCGCATAAGACGTTGATATGGGTAAGTTGCGCCCGAGGCATGGCCGGAAAACCAGTGCTTTAAAGACCGATGCAGGCGACGGAGTTGCCAACCAGGAAGGAAGAAACAGCGAGGTCTCGAAGAAGAGGCCTATGTACGAAGGCAAGGCCAAGGGTGGACTTCAGACGCGACCCCAAGCCAATAGTCTGATGTTTTGGCACGAAAAAGTCGAATAAAACGTCCACAGTAAGCATTACCAGAAACAAAGAAAGAAAGAAAAACAATCCATCCAATGTGCAGCGGGAGCTAACGTATCTGTCCAAAACCGAAGATTACAGCACTGCGAGACCGATTGACGATCTCATGCACCTCTTCGTGTTTTAGAAAAACGTCCCGACTGCGATCGTCCTCGGCTCCGACTCCCCCGACGTCGAGGGGTACCTCCAATACCGTGCGAGTGCCCAACGCGTATTCTCCAGAAACTCAGCCTCCACCAGTCCGGCTTCTGCAAAGTCCGCCACAATCACGAACAGCCAGTGTCTGCACCCCTCTCCCACAGGCGCAAACACATACCGGTCGCGCTTCTTCGCGATGAGCACCTGTAGGACGTCCGCTACGGTCATCCCAGGGGGCAGTGCGGCGGCCACATCGTGCAGACAATCTTCCGCGGTGTTATAGGTGTGTGGCTCAAGGAGGAGCATGCCAGGCTCGTACGGACCGCTGGGGACAGTATCGACGCACACGGAGGATGTGGGGCCGGTCTCGAGGAATAACGACCAGTGGTTGGTCGGGGGCTGGCCGTCGGATCCTTCGTTTGTCTCGTTCGCGTGGGCGCAGAAATGGACCACGGTGATGGGCGTGGTGAGGGCCGCAGCGTCGAACTGGGAAGTGCCCCAGTGACCGTCGGGGTCATATATGTGTGATTTGACGAGGTTGGACATCTGGTAAGAACCCATATCAGTGATATCGCATTACTTACTAGAAATACGCAAGTTGTGACGCACGAGAGCTGTCCAGTGCGCGGAGATCCTGGGGTCAAGAATCAATGCACTCTTTTCTGGTCCTGAGTTATACCAGAAGCGTATATAAGCAAACCTGCAGCAAATTCAAGCCTCGAACGAACTTGTGGGCACTGGGGCCTGGGCCAACAACCACCGAACGCGCAACCTCCCTGACTTGGTCATTGAAACTTCAGTCTTGTTGCATGACCGCGGTACTACACAGCCAATCTTTATCACGGCCGCCGCCTCCTATCCAAAAATAGGTCTTCAACACCTCCCTAGATATCATGACCATTACACTTGTTAAATGTCGGTATACCATATATCCTCCTCCTCCTCCATCTCTGCATAGCTCAAATATCAACTTAGTAGGTGAGATGCTTCTTATTATCTTAGAATTTTTATTTGTACAAAGGAGCCATGGTGTCCAAAGGACCGGTGAATTAATGTGCTTCATGGATCACTTATAGCTAGCTCACAATCCGAACTCATCTAGGGCCTTCATGAAACAATTGATTGAACTATTATTAACGGGCTTTTCGCCTGACTAAATTCGTCAGGGTTCTGTTTTCCTTCCGAGTCGGTTCAACGGCTTTGACATGCACATTGTGACTCGTGGACTTATCGAGTTTCTGAGTTCACTACTTAATCGACGCTGGTACAAGTTCTTCGTGTGCTGACTCTGCTGAGCATGACTGATGTTGCCGTACGCCGTCAGCTCTTGCACAACTCGAACTAATCATATATTCCATCCTTGCAGCCCGTTGAACTACCTCTCATTGGCAAGGCTTACTTCCATCTTGCTACCGTTACTATCCTTGTGCGCTTCTTCTCTGGCTTTTAGGATGAAGTTGATAATGTTGCTCAGACTTACGATCTTTTGTGTACTCTTGACCGCGAGGTATGAATCACTAGCCCCATTCCAGATTTTCCAAGTATTTATTGCGCCTTTGATCCCAGGTAAAATATATCTGGTCGAGCCGATGGAACATAGGAACGGTTCTCTTCGTGATGAATCGGTATTTGCCATTTGTCGACACAGGCATGTCCTTGTCTCGTGTGTATTTTCCCCCCTGCGATCATTGTTTCGGCCGTTCCTAATGCTTGTCGAAGTCATGGTGACTGTGATGACTCCAGAGGTGTGTTCCGGTCTGAAGGCAGTTGCATGGTAAATTGACGAAGCTTGTTCTGTTTCTCGAAGATGTGCCGCACCCATCATTTGTTTATAATTTGTAAGTGGTTCTTGTCTTCATCCTCCAAGCCATTATTCACACAGGTCCACCGATAGCGATTTTGAACTTCGGTGTTCTGCTTTCTGAGGGTCGGTCTCCTTTCAACCAAGCAACTCACTGCGGCATACCCATACTTTTTCTGTGTCAGGTATTCTTATGTTACGCGTGTATGCGATCTGGAATCGCAATCGCCCAGTGCTGGCGTTGCTTTGCATCCTCTTTCTGGTGTGTGGTGTGCAGTATCAAGTGATGAACAGGTTTACTGACCTACAGATAGCTTCTGTTGAGCTCCTTCCTATCTGTCGTGATATATGACGTGCGAGTTCTCAAATGTATGAACACCATCTTAGCTCTGCCTCCAACCCGCGTCACTCACCAGGCAGGGGCTTCATGCACTGCTTTATTCCTATGTTTGTCCAGTTGTCGCTGTGCCTCAAGGTCAATTTCCTTTCGGATGTTCAATGTCGCAGACTATCAATATCAGTATCGGGACTACCAAGTTCTATGTAGAGGTCTTGATCTCGGAAACAAGTCTGTCGCTTTCCAACTTCAACCTCAATGTCTGCTCAGCTTATGGCTCCACCCGTCTAGTCATTGTGATCCTCACCATGATCAAGGGTTTCCAGCACAGGCATTCTCGTTCTCAATGGGTCTCTCAGCTCTATCGAGATGGTGAGTTCAAGCCCTCTCTTGTGGGTATCCCACTAATGGGCAAGTAGGATTGTGTTTCTATATTTATATGCTCGGTATGTTTTCCCAACCATACCAATGAATTTTTTTGCGACAACTAGTAACAACACAACAGTAATCACGATGTTGAATGTCTTGGTCTTTGTCGCGGCCTATGTGTGTATTCACTGCTGTCTTGGTGCTCTTTGGCCACTCAAACAGTTTGCACCCTCAATAGTCAGTCGACCACCAAACTGTCCTTTCAAAGTATGCTTCCGTTTTAATTCCCGTCTACGTTGACAGCCATACTCTGTTTTTTGTACAGTCTGCAGCGGGTGGTGCACTCCATCTGCTGCAATCGCGCGATTTTGAATATTCACAACCCCCAGGACGTTGTACGGCCCAGCGAGTCGTGCCCTCTGACTAGTAGCCAGATCGAAGGGGTGGCGATGACCCAGTTCTTCACCACTATTGGGCCCGAACAGTCTCAGGGAGAGGAAATTGACTATAGCTTCGACGAACGGGTCACTCGGCGGCATGCATGATGTTGAGGAGCCACAACCTTCGGAACGGATTGCCGGCGGGCTACAGCACTTATTAGTTTCCGAACTCAGCGGCTGGTGTTGCTTTGGCCGCTTTTTTCGGCCCCCGGACCAAATGCTATGGGATGTCGGAAATCTTCCCATGCCCTGATCACGTGAATTTCTGAATCAGGCAAGATTAGCGAAAATCGACTTGATCAGCGTTGATCAGGCCTGTTCTGCGACCTCTAACTGACCTCCAGTGCCATATCCTCCGCTCGGAATATTGTTCTTGATGCTTGGTTAGCCTACCAAAGGGAACATCTTTATGTTCCGTAGCATTTTGGTCCTCAGAGACTCGCAGAATCAAGAGGTTGAGTATGGCCCAATCTGATCAGGCCAAATCTCAAACACGACATCTAACACTGCGGGCATTGGCTGAAACAATCACTGATGAGATAGTGAGTATATTGTGATCGTATTGGTACTCACTGCTGGCATACACCGCCATTTTTTCCCCACGTTCTCACAAGCTGGCTGTGATCACGTTGCCACAACATCGCGTCACCTCGTAGTCACAGAGGTGGAGCGTTGGTTCTACGTCTATATCGCTCTAATGGCACAGTGTCACCAGGTCCATGTGGTCCCCACGTTATTTTTCGATGTGTCTGGCACCTACACATTTTGTGTCGGCATGGGGCTCTCGTGTATTGGGGTCATGGACCTTTTATGCCACCTGCACACCAGTCATATCACTGTTCGGGCTCACTTAGGCAGCAAATTGGTGGGGCCAAATGAATATATTGTATAACAATCAAATAACAATCATAACGACATTACAGTATGGTAACTAGGTACAAAGCTGATCACAACGGACAAAACTGACCAC